>CM042323.1:10407487-10562487 GCA_023566125.1 Zingel zingel
ATGAATATACAAATATCTGTCGAATATCCAACATCAAACTAATTTCACCGTTTGGCTCATTTTTTTGTAACCAATGTAGCATTCAAACATGGGGGAATAAGCAAGCTAGCCAGCCATCCCCATGGATGTATTATAAGAAGGCTGTACCTGAAAAGCCATGGATGTATTGTTATAAACAATATATATACATCATTGTTTTAGCTGTTTTTCTGCCACCACAGTGCGTGCACAACTGCAGTGACGTAACTGTGACTTCCACTCCAAATTGGTCTATTAAAACAGAGCGCATTTACCGTAATTCCTCAAATAAAAACCCGTAGTCAATTAAAAGCCGGGCCTCTGATAGTGGCCGGGGGCAGGCATGGTCAACACGGACAAATAAAAATTTGTGTCAATAATCTCCTAAATGCCTTTCATATATGTGCATTCAAGTTCATCGTAATGTACATTTCTACCAATTTAATTTAACAGATTCAACAATATATTCATGCTTTTTTCCACACTTGTATGGTAATAACACTTTTCTGGATTATGGTACTCATGTAAAGTATTATTGTCCTACCGGTATTTTAGTCAATGTGACTCAATGTGTTACTCAGCTCAAGTGTAGTTTGTAGTAACGTACAGATGCCAATAGATGGCAGTAGCTACATTGGCTGTAACACGGGTCTCATTTAGTGCTAGTGACGGACATTTTAACAACTTATGGCACGCATGGCACCCAGACGAAAATTTGATTTAAAATTTAAATGAAGAGTTTTAAAGTATGCGGAGGAAAATTCGGGTGAAAAAGCTGCAAGACATTTCGACATTGAGCCCGGGAGAATCCGATACTGGAGGAAACAGAAGGATGAGCTGACAAGATTAGCCGACAAGAGCACAGCACGGCTAGCTGGAGGTGGGAGGAAAAAAGTTAACCTGGAACTAGAAACAAAGCTGCCAGGGTGGATCTACTCAATGCGGGACAAACACAACAGAGTATCAAGAAAAATTATACAAAATAAAGCATTGGAGATCTACATTTCCATGAGTGATGGAGGAGAATTGTTGGCTAGCAGGGGTTGGCTACAAAGATTTCTACAGCGCAATGGTTTCTCACTTCGATGTCGCACCACCATGGCGCAGAAAGGCCCAGATCTACTAACTGAGAAACTTGTTTCGTACGTTGACTACATTAGCAAGGCTGTCAGTTCTAAAATGATTTTAGAGAATGACATCATTGCAATGGACGAGACTGCTGTTTGGTTTGATATGGTGTCTCCCACTAATGTTGACACACGAGGAAAAAGTGTGCGAGCAAAAGTGTGGCTCTAAAAACCACAGGACACGAGAAAAGCCATCTTACCGTTGTCCTCGCTGGCAAGGCCGACAGCACCAAACTGAAGCCTTATATCGTTTTCAAAGGGGCTATTCGTGAAGTGAAAGCGATGCAGCAGCAGATCTCCAGCGCAGTAATCGGCACTTCTGTGAATGGCTGGATGAATGACACTCTCACGGCAGACTGGATGAAGTCTGTAGTGGGAAAATTCAACTTCACCCCGCGGCTGCTGGCGTGGGACTCATACCGCTGCCACATCAGTGTACCACTGTATCACCAAAGATGAACTAAAATGTGGCTACAATATCACAACAGCGGTGATCCCGGGAGGCTGCGCTAAATATATCCAAGCCCCCGATGTGATGTGGAACCAACGCTTCAAGGCGAGCCTGCACAATGCCTACAATCAGTGGATGGCTGGGGATGCTGATAATAAGCAGACAGCCGGAGGTATCTTAAAAGCCCCCGTCCGACGCCTGCTTGTGGACTGGGTGGTCGCCGCCTGGGACAAACTGGATGTGGATATGATCAAAAAGTCTTTCAAAGTTTGTGGACTGTCTGTGAAAACTGACGGGAGCGAAGACGACCTCATCCTCTGCTTCAGGGAGGGACAGCCTTGCGCCGCTGGACAGGAGGCACTCGATCAGGTCCGACAGCAGGTCCGGGAGAACCGGCGTGAAGCTCTTCAGGAGGAGGAAGATTAAGAGGATCTGTTTAACAATGAACTTGTAGTTCTTGATGATGGTGAGGATAGTGATTTTGAGGAGGAGGACTGACTACCAAATATTGTTACGGGTAATTACACTGTTTTATTTAATAAGGGAGGCTGCGACGATGTTAATATTAAGCAATTTTGTTCAGATTTTGCTTGCAGCTGAATGTCATTAGCAGTGTTGGGAGTAACGGAATACATGTACCGGCGGTACGTATTCAGAATACAAATTATGAGTAACTATTCCGTTACAGTTAAAATTTAAATAGTTGGTATTTAGAATACAGTTACATTGTTGAAATCAATGGATTGCATGACGATATTGATCTGTTTCACGAGTTTATTCACTCTCTAAGTAAATTAAGGCAACTCAATGCATTTTCCAGAAGCCCCAATATGAAAATTTAAAAAATTAGCTATTTGCATGATCAGTCACAACGGAGTCGGAAGAGGAGCAGCCGGAGCTAGAGGTAGAGATGGAGCTGGAACCGGCACAACAGAGCCAGGGCAGGAATGCATTTCTATCTTGGAAAGTCAAACAGCATTTCACATTAAAGAAAGAGAAGGTAGAACGAAATATAACTGTAGTGCAACCTCTGCTTGCCAGCAACCAACCTTTTAGTGTCCAAAGACTCCACCTCCAACCTGAAGAAGCATCTTAAGGTAAGTTATTTGTTTTAATTAGCCAGTGGTAGTCGTCTGCTGTAGTTTTACTGGTCACATTGCTATTTTATAGTTCTATCAGGTAGCTACCTGCTTAGTTGTGCTGATTAACTAGCCCCCAGAGCCGTAGAAAGACTGACTAGCCCTGTTTGACATGCTAGCTAACATTAGCTAAAATTAGCTCGTGGTAGCTTAGTTAGACTTTAGATTTTTGTAGTGTGCAGTTCGGGAATACAAATACAAAAATCTATCTATTGTCAGGTACTTGTTAGTAACCCTACTGTGGAAGCTTTTATGTGTTTAAATGCTTCCACGTGGTTTTAATTGCATGTATGCATGCTCTTGTTGTTATAGTATACTCATACCACTTGGGTTCAGGATAGTGCTAATCTAGCGTAATTACAGTGCTTCTAATGAATGATGAACGGACTTAGGTGATGGTGGCTTCTCAGATTTAAGAGCCTTTTTTTATCTGCACTTGAAATGAAACCATCACCAATTGTGAAATATTATCTACTTATTAATGTGTAGTTAGTTACATTTAGTCTGCCTACTGTCTTCAGTTAGGCTACTGTCTTACGTTTCCTTACATGCCAAGTCCTCCTGTGTATGAAATATGTAGGCTATGATTTGATAACATTGTATGTTGAATAGCCTAGGTGGTAGTAGACTTCACACATTACATTTAAAACAGATGATTATTATGAGTATGCGTAATGATTCCTGTGAAGTGTAATGTCACCATCAGTAACTCTAGAACGTATTTACAATAGTCCTCTTTATTCTTCTCAGCATACAATTTCAGTGTTTTAATGTGTGCTCTGTCTTTCTTTATTTTAGATGAAGCATTCGAGTGTCTTGCAAAGAGCAGAAATGGCATCAGATGATGGTGAACGAAGTTCCATGCCCACCACATCTCCTCTCAAACAAGCAACACTCAGCACCTTAGCAATCTCCCAAAGGAAAGTAAACAAATGTTAGATGTAATAGCAAATTCTGTACAGAAACAGAATATTTTATGTTTGTCTATTTTCCCACTTTTAACAGCTGAGTAAAGAAACTGAAAAGGGAAAATTGGTAAATTCTTCTCTTTTTTAACCAAGCAAAACATCTTTTGCATAAACATACCCTTATAGTCTTTGTTCCTCTACAGCAAATTATAATATATTTCCCTTTCAGGGAGACTTGGGCCTAACACATTCAGCCAGTTGGAACAGAAGAACACACCAGAATAGGCCTGTTTAGTAAGCAGGATTTGATGGCCACGTTCCTACACTTAAAATGCAATTCAATGTGGAAGTAATCCAAGTATTCAGAATACGTTACTCAGATTGAGTAATGTAACGGAATACGTTACAAATTACATTTTTGGGCATGTATTCTGTAACGGAATACGTTTTGAAAGTCTTCCCAACACTGGTTATTAGATACCGGCAGTTGACTGTGCGTGTGCTGTCACAGCCCAGTCTCATGGCAGTTTGTGAAATGTTTACGTTATTGAATCTATTGATTCGTGAACAGGACACGATTATGTCGTTTTTACATGTGGTGATTACGAATTTTAATGTAATGTATTTAAATGGGAAGCATATTTTGTGATCACAACTGTTGAAGATAAAAAAGTTAAAACCATGCTTAATGTTATGAAAACGATGTACTTGTGGTTTTTATGTAGCCTGCAGCTAGATCTAATCAAATAACTACACTAATCAGCATTTTGCCTGCCTCACCCCGACCCAACCTCCTAAAGAAATGATTAAGTCATGATTGTCAATTTGCATACTAGAGGAGACTGTTCCTCACAGGAAAGGAAACTTTTGTCTCTGCCTTTTGGGGAGCCACTCCCTGCTGGGCCAGACTTGATTAGAACAAAGGAAATGCATATCTCTGTAAACTTGAATAGAATTGGCACTACCTTGATAAATGACCTTTGTCTTGATCTGAAGGAACCTGACAATTCAGAGGTAGGACCTTATCTTGAGAAAACATCTGGCCAATAGGGAGAGATGTCATTTTAGGAACCACCCTCAAACTCTTTAGGATAAATTTGGAAACTTCAGAATGATTCAGGACTGTCCTAATGTAATTCCTGAAGAGGAAGCATGTAATTTCAGTCCGCTGCTGGCAGTGTTGTTTAATGTTTTATTTTTGTATTGTTATTGACTTGTCATTTCATCATGTTGTTCATTAAACCTTTTGCTTAACTTTCAATTGGAACCAAGCCTCTCCTTCGTCCTCAGGAATCAAACGATCACGTCTCTCTTAGAATTTTCTTAACACAACACGACAACGGTAGGGAGTAGTATGAAAAGCAGAAAATCCGCGTAGGGAGGTTGGTCGGGTGGTGGATGGGTCAAACAGTACAGGACTTTCACCCCGGAGACCAGGGATCGCATTATTCTATTCCTAACGACAACCATCCCGTTGTTGTCGAATCAGTAAATAAAAATAATGTGACTATTTACGAACTGGTGTGAGACCGGGTTGGCTGTCAGGAATATCTTTTGACGTTAATGTTACGGTATCCGGAGTAGCGTTACTTCAGATTTGTTGTTGTTTTTGTATTTTGACACTGGATGCCATGATGTGACATATGCTTACTACACACACGTATGTGTAGCTCTGAGGAATTTGATTTTGTCATGTTAATGCTGGTTATAGCTACCGTCTGTAATGTTAATCAGATACTCATGTGCTGCAAACCAACAATGTGTTTCACAAAACTACTGTATGCTCTTATTGTAATCTACCAGCAATACCGTAGTAGCTGTATTTGAAATAAATACCCGGTATATTTACGGGGTTCAAACTGACACAATAGTGGTGTTTGATTAATTCTGACCCAAATTGCTTTGTCGCCCTTCTGGCTGTTGTTGTATATGGTGATATTTTTGCAAATGTTTCTTAAAAAATGAATGATCTCTGTCCACTGGAACGCTATGGCTTTTCATTTAAAACAGTTTATTTAAAACAATTATACTTATCAAACAGATGGAATTATAAATAAAGGCCTGTCTCTAACAAAAGCCTGCTTCAATTAAAGGCCTGGTACCTTCTGCAGTTCAGATAAATAAAGGCCCCGGTTTTTATTTGAGGAATTACGGTATGTCCCGCCCCCACCGGAGGGGAAGACAATGCTCCGCTCTCTATTGTCATATTGCGTAAAGGTACCTCCTTAAAGGGATATTTCACCGTTGGAAAGATGAATATATCTTTAAATTGGGTCACTTATGTAGTAGAAATGTGAATTCTTTTTAGAAATTGGTGGCTTCTAGGCCGAGAAAAGCCAGGAAATGTGTTATTGGCTCATGTGGATGAAAGACACCAAATCCCAGAATGCACTTGCTTCGCTGCTTTCGTCTACTCCCAAGCCACGCCTACCGTTTACAGACAGACAGTGAGACAGTCAACTCAACTCTAAGTGTGTTTTATTGTCATTTCAACCATATACACAAAACAACGTTTCACCGTGGCTCATGTGGTTACACAATTAAAATATATAAAAAACGACATAAAAACGACATTAAATAAAAACGACATAGGAAACAGGCTACATTTAGTGCACACACATGATATGCTCCGTAAAGTTCAGCTAACACATAGCTACTAGCATTAGCGCGTGGTGGGCTGTAAACACTGAGTATAAACACAGCCGTAAATTTGCGTGGAATGTAGAATGGTCGGCATTTAACAGTCACAAACTCCACCAGCAGTTAGCAGTTAGTTGGATACAAGCACCCCATTTCTGCACCAGGCAGTCCGTGTTAACACAGCCCACCTCGACTAGTCTTACGACAAAGCAGCCGGCCTGGTAGCTGGATAGTCCAGTACACTGTTGTTCAGCAGTGTTTCCACAACAACAAAAACACAGCAGTCTCTGAACTCGCGTTGGGAGTTTTGTTGAAGTTGGATGTAGTCCAGTTTGTTGTCTAATGAGCGGACACTTGCAAGCAGGATTGATGGAACAGGTGGCCGGCTAGGGTTAGCTTTCCACAGGCATACTCGTTCAACGTTCCCCGCTGATGATGTCCCTTTACCGGCCAGAGACATCGAGCAACACCGTTGGTCTCCGTAGCAGGCGGGCGAAGCTCACATAGTGTGTCAAGTATTCCGTCTGTAATAAAGTACGAGGCTCTGTTGTGGCATAGCTCTCTCTCGTAGCCCTTTCACAGAGCTCCCGCAGCTCTTCGTTCAATAAACTGTCGGTACACTTACAAAGTTCTCAATGCTTCGGTTAACATGCACGGACCCTCGCTATGCTACCGTTGAAGTTTGGTGATATTTTGAGCCTTTTTAGTGGTATAAATAGTGATTTGTTTTTACTTTCCCTGTGCCCCGAATACTATCGTTGTAAGCTAACCAGCGGTCCGCGCTAGCTTCGTTCATGCTACAAACACAATCAGTTAGCATGAAAACATGTCCCAGAGAACGACAGAGTGGGTACACAGCCGTTATTAACCCCTAGGTTTGTTTTGTGCCGGAATTGTCCTTTAAGGACACGGACCTGACTCGGGACTTGTTGTTCTTGACTTTAGACTGCCTTTTGACTTGCAAGAATGATTTACAAGGATAATACATACTGCCACCGTGAGTTCTCTCAGCACAAACACAGACACAAGGGTACTTATTTATTTGAACACCTGCTCACACACACACACACACACATCTTACACACATCATTCATATTATGCTCATTTTCAGGTTCATAATTGTATTTAGAGGTCGTACCAGAATAGGTTTATAAGGTTTAATTTTCAAAAAAACACCACTTTTTTTGTCATACTGCACATTTCTGTGTTGACTCTGTTTTAGCTACCGAGTAAGGCATCTCACTTCTATTCCATCTTTGTTGGGAGTCACGCATGCGCAGTACCGAGGTAAGGACTACTAGCCAGTCAGACTCAGAGTAGAACAGGCCCTGACAAGCAAGCTAGTGTGACCCAAAACAAACCCGCTTCAGCCGGTTTGGCTCAGCCATACATGTTTGAACCCGAAACACAGGCAGAACAACCCAAACCAGCTTCGCAACCTAGACTTTGACCTTGGAGCAAGACGTTTCAGAGTTGCAAGTTATTTAAATGTTAACAAATTTGTCTTTTATACTTAACTTTTTTTCTCCTGGACATGGCGATAGAACTATCTGAACTTGTTGAGCCTCCGCTCTAACTAGCTTGCTTTAAGGGCGTGCCACACTAGCAGCTAGGATTATAACGTGTGTTACAAAGTGACGCAAAAAGACGTGCGTTTGTCACAGAAGTAAAAGACTGGACTACAATAGAGCCGTTTTGAGTAGTTCGTGAACAGTGTTTTCTGTGGGAGATGGTAATTCCCTTTGGGGTGGACTTTGGCCTTTTTTACTTCATAAACCTATTACATTCACAAAAGATATATAACACAAAGGAAAGGGAAAAAGTATAATATGAGCAC
The DNA here is from genome assembly GCA_023566125.1 of Zingel zingel. NCBI lineage: Eukaryota > Metazoa > Chordata > Actinopteri > Perciformes > Percidae > Zingel > Zingel zingel. The sequence goes on from CM042323.1 coordinate 10,415,608, forward strand.
TTTAACACAAAATTACAGCTTCACCGTGCACCTCTGGTTGTCTGGCTATTCTGGCGCACAGTCCCACTGCTCCCTCCCTTTTGGTGGCGGTGGAGCATGCCCTGTGAATGGATCAGAGGTAGGAAGTTGGGCCGACATGGACTATTATGAAGAGGCAGATGAAGAGAATGACGAGAAAATAAGGAGATGGGTGAATGGAAATTGGGACAGACAAGTAAAAGGGTATATAAGACCAGGGAAAAGGAGAAGCCTTATTGGTATTGGCATAATAAGGTTTAATGAAAAGGCTCAGGAAAACATGAAGAAAATCAGCCCATTTGTACAAACAACAACTTTGGCAAATAAGATAGGGGAGATACTTGAAGGTCCTTAATAATGGTAATCTATTTCTGAGATGTGCAAATGAAGGAAAAGATGAAGTTGATGAGCACAGGAAGGGTGGGAGCACAAAAGGGTGGTGGTTATAAATTAGTGATGACAGGGGCACCAATGAGTGTAAATATGGAGACAGTCAGGCATCTTTTTTGATAAGAAAAAGTTGACTAGAGCGCTTTTTTTGTAAAAAAGAAGCTGGCAGCGTTTTTATTCCAAAAAGCAGCCGAGATCGTCTTTTGTTGCTATAACAACAGTTACTAGAGCGCTATGTGAAGCGGTACTAACGTTAGAGCGAGCTAGAGAGAGAGAGTGGTGCTGCTAACATATGAAAACGACAGGTCCGGCTACTCCGATTGTCATTGGTTGGCTGTCAAAAAAGCGCTTGACATAGGGAGTTTTTTTTTTTCAGAAAAGTTGAACTTTTTTCAACTTCAAAAAGACGCTCCGAGCTGCAGAAAAGAAGTCGGCGGTGAAAAGAAGCGCACAACTTTTTTGAAAACACGGTTTACTCCATAGGATTTATAATGTAAAACAGACACTGGCAGGTTAAAAAAAATGCCAAGTGTGAACATACCCTAAAGAGGAATTTTAAAAAGGGGGAAATAGTGAGTATACAAAGACTGAAAACAAGAGGATTAAAAAGGGTACTGAAAAAATATTGATTGAAATTGAAAGAGGAAGTGTGCCAAAGAAGGTATTCCTGGGTTTTATGAGTTCCCTGGTGAGAGTGTAAGTGCCAAAGCCATTGAGGTGCTTCAATTGTCAAAGATTTGGCCACACAGCTAAAAACTGTCAGAAGCAGAAGATATATGCTAGATGTGGGGGCGACCATGAGTATGAAAAGTATGGAACAGGGGTGCAATGAAAATGTAACTGTGAAGGAGCCTATAATGTGGCATATGGTGGGTGTGAGGAAATGAGATGGGAGAATGAAATCCCAAAAGTAAAAGTGGAAAGAAGGATCCCTTATGCAGAAGTTGTAAGAGTTTCAGGAGAACAGAACAATTCAATTAATGAAAATAATTAGGGCTGTCAAACGATTACATTTTCTTAATCGCGATTAATCGTTGAATTTCTATAGTTAATCGTGATTAATCACGTGATTAAAATTGTATTATTTTGCATTTCAGAACTCTTTTTAAGTACATATTAACAATGGAAAGCAATTCTTACCAGTGTATCTTGATTGGGAATCAAATGAATGCAAAGAAAATTATATATATATAGATAGATAGATAGATAGATATATAAAAAAATCTAGTCACACATTTGAATCTAGAGTCAATATTAGGGTTGGGTATTGTTGCTAAAGCGGTACCAGTGCCTTAACGGTGCCTGAACCGATACTTTAAGAAAGTTAAAAAAAGAAGGTACTAAACAGTTGGCAACATTAATAAATGGCTTGTTTATTGCTAAGACCATATCGTCAAAATTAAATGTTTAATAATGTAATCACTATAACAATAACTTATTTCACTAGTAAATAGCTGTTGAATGACAAAAACAACCACCAGATGGGAAAAGGGCGTTTAACAGCTTTGAATGCACCATAAGGCTGTAAATTATCAGTTTCATTGAACGCACCGTCTGTGTTTTTCCGACAACAGCAGCTGCAGATTGTTACATCCCGTGATCCCGGTGTCGGAATCCTCTACAGTAAAATACAGTCACACTTTACACCGTTTAGCGTTAGCTGTCAGCATTGTAACAGTGTTTAATCCAGCTACTAGCTAGCGGTAGGCTAACGTTAGCTGCTGTCGAGTATAGTGTTAACTAGCGTCACGTGCAGCAATGTTTCTGTTGCCTGTAACGTCTGTTTCAGAGCATCAGAGAGAAGTGCAGACATATCAGTGGCACCAGAATGAGGCACCAAAATCTGCATCGCTATTCCTGCAGTAGCAGGATGTGTTACGAGGAAGTAAGGCAAAATAGTAGCCCATTAGGCATGACATCAGATTTTACACCAAGTAAGATAGTTATTAGACAACATCTTTTCTTAACTGGCAGAAAAGGCAGTTGGACTGATCAGTCTCCCTGAGAATGTCTGGTCTTTTTTCTGAGGAATTTGATTTGATAACTATATTGTTCTCTGTTAAACATACAGAATTTATAAAATAAAATTATCATTTTGTAAATTGCCATGTCTTTTGACTGTTTTTTTCATGAGAACTTGAAGGTGCAACAATTAAAATCACAGGCATGTCATGTAATGTAGTTACAGTTCTTTACAGTTGTTAAAGGGGCAGTTCACCCCCCAAAAATCCCCTCTTATCTGTAGTGCTAGAGAAGTCTGCCTCCTCTAGAGTACAATGGTAATAAATGTCTGGTCTTTTTCTTGGGGTGCTCACAGCACCCAAACATTTTATTATTATTACATTATTATAATAGTTGCACAAACTTTAACATTTAGTATGAAATAATCTCAATCATAAAAACATACCATTAAAAGTGAAAATTAAAGAACACAGAGCATAGAATATTTTATTTTATCTCAATCCTGAAGCATTAGACATTTCTGCAAGTAGACATAAAAATAAAACCTGTCTACTTTCTCTCTGATTACATCCAAAACATCACTGTCTCTGTAAATTCTTTGAATGAGTACGTCTTCCTCAGATGAGACTACACAATCACACCAACTCATTCCCGTTATTAGCATCTGCCCCTGTACTTGCTAGTAGTAAGCATGCGTTTATTTTAGCTCCAATTTGCCTGAATGTATTTGGCGATACGGGCAGTCCACATAGCTTTTAACATTCGGGCACTTCATCTTAATCAGCCCAAACTGACATGGCTCTGAAGGGTCAAAGATTAACCCGTCTGGAGACGCCCCCAGCCAAGGAGCTGCTGTCTGCTGTCTGACGGGTCCCTTGCAGTATCTGGTTAGCCAAACCTTCTTCAGAGTTCTCTCGAACATGGCAGATCTCCCTGAAACGTGAGGCAGTTAATCTATGCCTCCTTAGCTGATGCCATTCAGTACATGAACTTTGTGCTCTGGTAGCACATTCAAATTTGTGCACCATGTCCCAGGTGACCTCCTATGGTGTAGCTGATGTGGTTCAGCACAGACAAACAAGCAACTTGATGGCTGTTGGCAGTAATTCTGAAGAGGCACAGATGGACGTGGTGGAGCAGCATGGAAGGAAAAGTCTCTCTTTGCTGTTGCTGGTTGTTGGTAGGACAATGGACTTCCGGCTAGAACCTTGCCAAGGGCAGAGTCAACCAAGGGAATTTCACAGCTGATGCCCATGCTGCAGATCATCGGCGACCTCCGCTGTAAAGAAATCTTTATACACCTCTGTCACCTAGGGATGTAACAATATAATGATTATCAATATACCACAATATAAAACAACCACAATTATCATGCCATACATTTTCTCTGCATTTTCATGGCCACAATGTGTTGCACATCATGCACAGCGCCACACACCATTACAAATAAGTTCATAATAGAGGACCCTTGTGTAAACATTTGATTGATTTCAGTTAAATCGTTTTTTTCTTCAAAAGCAGAATACTTGTTTGTATAATCGATTGGTACATTTTTTCAAAAGGAGAGAAAAAAGAAAATCATGAAATAGTAGTATACAGATTTTGGTGGATATGATGTCCCTACTCACTGAAGGACGGAAAGATCAGGCAAATCCCCACTGAGGCCTTTGTTGAGTGTGCTACTGTGTGGAACATAAAACTTACATGAGTGGAAAGTGGCATATCCACAGAGGTATTTTAATTCAAACATGCAACATATGGTAAAAAATCGACAATATTCAGGTTTTACCATACACCATCTGTTGTTGCTCTACACTTTGGTTTGGCAGAAAGCACAGCCATCTTATCCACAGGGCCTGGTTATATACCCCATCAAGTTATGCAGTTATACAGTTAGAAATTAAATATAGTTAGAACATATACCCAACAGCTCTATAACTACAGTGCAAACATACCAAAGTGCTGGGCTTGTGCCACTGCTGTTCTCCTTCAGTACAGCTTAGCACAGGAGGGACCACTGGCACGTTCAGCTGAGAGTAATGTGCTGACTGGAACAGCAAAGCGACACAGTGGTTGCATAATGCTGCTCCAGCAACACGTGCAGCTGTGATGAAACAGCTCCACGGGAATGGAATCTTTCAGTAACACCTGCATAAGTAAAATGTCATCGTAAATACTTATTTATCTTAGCTTGATCACTGTTTAATGATTCTTTTAGGACACAATCTTGTTTTTACAATATTTTCTATATCTAATATTCTATAATCACAGACCAAATGTCATGTATTTAATTTATATGTTGGATTAGAGTATGTTGTATAATATGCCAACTGCATTAGATCAAGATCCATAATCGTTTTTCTTGATACATGATAGCCTAATATCTTAAACACAAGGTTGCATCTTAAATGAATGACTGAGTTGAGGAAAACTTGAATAAGAACGCATTTAACCCGGAGGGGCTCAGCTAGGTAAACTTACCTGCCTACTGTCTTATGAAGTATTAGATTTGAGACTTATATTAAACGTAAATGACCGTAGCTAAATCCCCAGAAACATTAGGAACGCCGGGTTATTAAAGTAACAAGCTTAAGTGTTCCCTTGTTGCGCTTGATTGTTGGAGCAGGGGACTAGACATCACTGATGCTTATTTTAGGCAGGTCTACGAGACATCTACTAAAAACCGACATTTTGGCCGACGCGGGTGACCGCCTTAAGTAAACCGGAAACTGATATAACGACTTCTGGCTACAGTGGAAGTTCATCACTACGCTTGTGCACAGAGCCTATTGTAAAGCCCTGTTTGTTTTTTTCTTTCTTTTCGGTGTGTTTTACATGGCCCATGTATCTTTTCGATTGCCCTCTCTCCTTTCCTTGCTGTTCTTGTTTTAACCTGAAAAAAACAATAAAAATAATGTTCAAAACTAAAAATATTCCATATAGGGTACTGGAAAAGGGAGATGTTCAGGATCACAAAGTAGTGTAAAGGGGGGAGGAAGTGGTTGTAATGAACTACTACAATCCATGCAAACAACTACTGAATCAGCATTAGAAATTACACTACTGTCTAATCTCATGACTGGAGTAAGTAACTGGAACGTTTGGACAGCTACAACAGTAGGGAGCTAACACTACCCAGTATCATGCTCGGTGCGAAAAAGAATGGAAGTGAGACCAGGTGGTGGAATCCCAAAGTGGGTTCATCATACTTCATATTCTCTGGATACAGTGTTCACTGCATGAATAATTGCATTCCATGCATTGGTTTTATTTGCTGCTTTGTATCCCCTGCTGATGCTACTAAATATAATGTCTCGTTTTTCGCTCACTTTTTGCAGCAGTACCTCCACTTCAGAAAGTTTTTCTTTTGGAGTGGAGGCCTCCACCGTCTTTACCACGTCTTTTCTACATTTTTCTAAGTGTGCACCCACTCAGTACAGGATTGGAAATGGCACACCTCAAGGAAGTGTGATATGCCCGCCACTGTTCATTGTTATGATCAATGACACAAAGGTTCCAGTAGAGGTAGGTCCCTGTTTGCAGATGATGGGGCATGAAAAAGAGAAGAGAACATGGAACATGCAATCAGGAAAGTGCACAAGCAATTGATGAGGTGGTGGAGTGGGGTGTAGGACCTCAGTAGAAAAAAACTCAAAGGGTCTTTTTTACCAGAAAAATAATACAGGAAGGGATGAAGCTACGGATGTATGGGAAAGTATTAGAAAGAGTTGGAACTATCACATTTCTGGGAGGTCTTCTTGATTAACGGTTAACTTGGGCATACCATATCAGGAAAATGAAAGATGAATGCAAAAAAGTAATACATGTGATGAGGTGTTTGACTGGTAGGGAATGGGGTGCAAGCTGCTCATCATTTAAAGGAATAGATGTAGCCTTGATAAGATGTGTGTTGGATTACGACAGTATAGCGTTTAGGTCAGCAGGCAGGTCTCTTGTAAGAAAATTGGATGTGATTCAGGCACAGGCATTGGGAGTGTGCAGTTGGGCTTTTAAAACATTGCCAGTAAAAATGGGAAAAAATGCCAGTTGAAATGACAAGGATGCAACTCAGTAAATTACTGGGCTAATTTGCAGGCACACAATGATTCTCACCCTACATAATAAGTATTGCAGAAGAGCTAGGAGATGGGAAGCTGTCAGAGGGAAAACTTTGATCGGCTAGGGAATGACATTGCACTAGAATTTGGAGTTTGAGCTGAGGATAAGCCCTTTAATAGTTTATTCAGTGGTGGCTCTATGGATGCTTGTGTGGCACAATAGATTCGGTGAACATCATGCAATAAAATAGTATAGTGATAGTACAGTATAGTGAAGAAAACTGAGACAGGAGTGCCAGGATTTGGGGTAGCAATACCAGTAAAAGAAAATGGAATCAACAGAAGAACATCCCATTTAGGGGTTTACACAGTGGAAACACAAGCAGTGTTGGTTGTGCTAAGATGGGTGGAAACAACTAGACAAGATAAGGTGTTGATATGCTCAGACTCATCCTCAGCCCTAGCAAGTTTAAGGTCTTTCCATTCAGACAGCTGTCAAGATATACTATATGAAGTCCTTAAGTCAGTTACAAGAAAAACAAATCAGAGATGTCAGGTCAAATTCCTGTGGGTTCTGTTGCGTTTTCTTGAATTTTGAGGAAAGAGATGCTTGGTCCAATGAAGATTAACAAAAAGATTTAATAAGAAAATGACATGACAAAAACAAGTATTCCCTTGAAGTTGTGAGCGGTTCCTTGGATTAAAACTTTATCCATTGGTCCGTCGTCGCCCAAAAGAAGGTGTTATTTCCAAATCCATGTGTTTTGAGGTTACTTCCGGTCACAAACAAGATCCTACCATGTGGGTGTTAATTCTTTTTAAACTACACCAATAAACATTCTTTGGTCTAATCTACTCTACCCCCATTAACACGTTCCCTCAGGGTTATAACGTTCCCTAAACGTTAAGCATACCAGCAAACTAGTCGCTTTTCGGCGAAAATCGCTGTTTTGAATGGGAAAACGTCATCCACGTGAATCGTGTAGATCCGAAGAGGTTTTATTTGGGGTGGGGGGGGGGTCCGAGTGCTAATACTAATATGGCACCGGTGCCTTAACGAGCGTTCTCTACCGGACCGAATAGCAATGCGGATTTCGGTGCCACTTAAATGCCTACGCTTCTCTCTGATGCTCCGAAAACGGACGTTAGAGGGAACTGAAACATCGCCGTACAGGACGCTCGTGACCTGACACCTGACAGCAGCTAACGTTAGCCTACCGTCAGCTAGCAGCTGGAGTAAACACGTTTAAAATGCTGACAGCTAAACGGTGTAAAAGTGTGTCTGTATTTCACTGGGGAGGATTCCAACAGTCTGTAGCTGCCGTTGTCTGAAAAACAACACAGATGTTGCATTCACTTGAAATTCGCCTTGCCAGCCTCGTGCTGCAAAGTTGATGTAAAATACCCTTTTCCCATCCAGCGGTTGTTTTTGTCGTTTAAAAGGAATTTACTGGTGAATCTTTAATGTTGCCGACAAATACAATTGAACAATATGTTCCTTTTTTAAATATATACACTACCGGTCAAAAGTTTGGGGTCACTTAGGAATGTCCATTCCACTTCATTCCAGACAGAATACCAGCTGAGATCAGTTGCATTGTTTTTTTTAATCAGAGCAGCAGTTTTCAGATTACATTATGTGCTTATATAACTGCAAAAGGGTTCTCTGTTGTAGAAAGAAGTGGCTGAAGAAACGCTTGAAATTCCATGCTTTTTGGTCTAAACGTCATACCCAAATTAAAAGTGGTATAGCTCCCATATACTCTGATACTCTGGGGTGTGCCTGATATCATTGGAAAGGTAACAATCTCAAGTTTTTGTTACAAGTGTCAGGGTGATTCTAGGCCTTACAGAGTTACAGAGGCTAGAATGGAGGTTTTTTTATTTCCGTCCAAGTCATACATCTGTAAAATGATTAGAATACACTGCTGTAAACACATCTGACATCATCAAAAATGGATTTTATATGATTTTTTTTCTACAGATATGTCCGTGCGTTTTTTTATTTCCATTTGAAAAGTGCAAAGAAAAAGCCAAAAAACTACAAAATACAACACTTCTCAAATACACAAACACACCCACATCAATCACCTTTCCAATGATATCAGGCTCACCCCCCTCGTTTTTGTTGTTCTGAGTACGGTTTTGAAATGTTTATTTAAACCAGCTCCATTTAAGTTTTTGAAGTAAATGTTTGCAGTCACTTGATTTAGATTCACTCAAAACTGATTGGTCTTATAAAATCTAAGTAAGACAGCATAGCAAGAGAATATATTTATTTTTAGGCTGATATCAATTTTGCTAAAAACAATACTTTTTTAGCCTCTGGTGATACTTCGAGCAAAGTTTCATGTTGTGTCCAGCCTTCTTAGTGTTTTAAAAATAGCTATTTTGAGGCTAGCATAAAAGTACCCCTATTACTCCCATTCAAAAGGCCATTTGACCGAAAAACAAAAATACGGTACATCTTAAAAGTGGCACTTCCGTCCTAAATATGCTTTTAAACGAAAGTTTGACTCAGGTACATTCACAAAAAGACCCTAGGTTGCATTTTGGCGAGAGTTACGCTTTAAGGGACACAGGGGTTCTTTTATAGGATATGATGGATAAGGATTTTACAGGACTAGGTTATCACCATTGAGGATATAATGTAGGTTAGGGTGTGTGTGTGTGTGTGTGTGTGGTTGGGTAATATGTTTTATATTGACTATTTGTTGCAGTATTGCAACACAATTGCAAATAACACTATACGTAAAAAGCTTATACACTATCTCTTTACTTTATTTAAAACAATGGCTTCTGTAAATAAAAACATCTTGCATCAGGTTTTCGTCAAAAATGAATTTCTCCTAAAAATACATTCATCAGAAGAAATGGATAAATGGGCTATTCAAATGAACACTTGAACTTAAATTGAAATTGATATGTACAATTTTGAACCGTTAAAGAGTTTATTAAAACAAAACGATTCCATTATTGTTGTCCTAACATACCAAGGTAATTTTGTATTAACTTAATATTTTAACATTAGCCCTAACTTTATAAAGCATCAAGAAATCAGTAAATATATCTGTCCTCATTAATATGATAATATATTCATCTGCATATATGGAAAACTAGTGAAATAAGTATTAAGATACATTAGGAGTGATATGTGAGTTATTATACACTAATAGATGCCACTGCGATAACATGATGTTCTGCATACCAAGTACCATTACCTTTTATTAGTTAGTTTAGAATCTACAATAGCTAATGTCATGACGTCAGCTAGTCTTCCTGGGGTCCGACACAGAAATCACAGGGTTTAAACAAACTATTATATTAGGACTGTCAAAATTAAAGCAATAATAACGAGTTAACACAAATTCCTTATAATGCCACAAATGTTTTTAACGCATGCACGTTCTGTAATTTTGGCCTCGGGTCGCTCCATAGTTTGGGAAATCAGGAAGCGATGCAACAGGTCCGGAATAACCCTGTCAGGGTTCTAATTAGCGATAATGACCGGTTCGCTCTACATTATTTCACTTATTAGACAGCTTATTACACAGCTACTCGTACAGAGGTTACCCGCTGATAACGAAGGATTAACTTTACTACTGATAAGTACGGCTCTCCGGCAGAAGTCAGGTCGCCGCGGTAAGTGAGCTAACTAATGCTCTGTTTGCAATGTTGCCATTAGCGCTGTTAGGGCTCCCTGTTTCCTCCACCCTCTTTCTCCCTTTGAGATTCACTGATCAGCAGTATGAGCACAAACATTAATTTTAAAAACATTTTAAATGGTCCGCCACAGTCTATGATCAGAACTTCGTCCATGGCAACAGTCTGTTATACTTAGCAATGGTTTATTATACAGAAATAGCAGACAGTACCTTTTAGGGACGATATGCTTTTGTCCCGATTTGATTCTTTCACGATACACAGGTGCCGATTTGATCTGTATTGCAATTTTCTTTTCATTCTTTAACAAAAAAAAAAAGTTTAATAATACACTTCTAGAGACAATATAAAAACTAATTGTTTTCTATAAAGAAAGCACATCACCTGTCAGTCAGTCTGACATTTTTTTAATTTGTAAAGAAGAACATAACATGGATTTTCTGCATTTTCTGCTTTTGCTGGAAAACAGATATGATGTAGTCACCGTCTGAAAATATTTAGGTGAGTCATTGGTAAAAGATAAATAAAAAAATATTGATTTTGGGGAGAAGAATCGATTTTAAAAATCCTCACAAAAAAATCAAGATGCATAAGATTTTCGATTTTTTTTTTTCACACCCCTAGTACCTTAGAGGTTATTCTGGAGAATATTATATACAGTATTTGTCATTGTTTTGGATTGTTGCAATAATAATAAACATTTGCATTAAGCAAGCATATTTGTCCGATCTCATGTTGATAAGCGCATTAATAACGTGAAAAATATCCCTTTTAAAGTACATTGAGAACGTGATTATATTTTAATCGATTGACAGCCCTAAATGTCGCACATTGTATACATTCAAACATCACATTACATACAAACGATCCATAATCAAACCATAAGACACTACATACAAGGGCAATCAGCAAGCAAGATTAATCATTTACTGTTCGTTTATACAGTTAATTGCTGTAACGTACTCTATTAACGTTGACTTGAAAGTGGCTCTGGTATGTGTTTGATTAACGAGATTTTAATGATATAAACATTTTCTCAGTACAGATTCTCTTGTGGATGTTGTGTTCTTTTCAACCTATTAAAAAACCGTCCCTCTCTTAACTTCTGTAGCTGTGGAGAAGTCAAAAGGAGTCATTAGTGAGCTATTAATGGCTGTCCATCACCCTGAAGAGTCCTAGGAAAAGATTTATGCTTTAGTTTTTAATGGTGTCAGGACCCACAGAACGAATCAATGTTGCTTTCTGGGAAATAAATTCCTCTTGGCATTTTCACAAATGTAAGCATAGTTTTTATAAGACAGGACCTTGTAATGGGCCATTTACTTTGTCACATACCAAGTCATCTGACATCAGTAATGAAAAATGACATACACTACTTATTTTTTTCCAAATCTTGTGCTTTTCCCATTACATTTAGAGTGTAGTAAAGGCAAAAGACAAATCAGAGGATGAAACAAGAGAAAGGTTATCATGATGCCCCATATTGTAAACGTAGCTCACTGAGTCATCATTAAAAATGTGAAACATTTTTCTTTCTTCCAAAATCCATTCCAGCTGAAGTAACTGGGTATTGTATACAGGTAGTTGTTCAAACAATACATATGTAATTTCAGTGGTGTCAAGTGATTTTCAGTGCATTTAAATGAGCTACAAGAGCAATGGCACAATAGTGGTCAAGCAGCCTCTCCAGGGGAACGGACATCTACACCCTCCCCATCTACAAGCATTGTCTGTGTGAGTAGGCCCACTCCTTACAAACTAATAGTTTTACGCAAATAACCACCTTTAACTGACCAGTATCAACTCTGCAAACTGCAATTTTAGAGGGATTAAAGCAATATGTAACATTTACTGCAAATCTCAGGAAGCTCCAAAGCACTCTCTGTAGAAAAATTAAAAAGCCTTTATTGTTATGGCTTGGTCATCTTAAACCTTTAAAAAAAACTCTGACGCGAACAAACATCATCAATGAAATGTACCCACCAGACAATGTATTTGAAGTAGGCATTCTTTTCCTGGTTTAAAACAAATTCTTCCCATTTTCCCAGAAACAGACCTGCATATGATGGGCTGTGGCAGGCCCCCATGGCACAACCTTTTATCTCTTTGAAAGTCTTATCCTGGAAAATGAATTATTATTCAATGTCCATTCAGTTAATGACAGTAAGAAATCAGTGGGTGGCATTTCCAACTCAGGTCTCTTACTCAAAAAATGTATCAGAGCTGCAAGACCCTGTTTTCATTCCACAGAAAACCAAGTTCAGACTCATAGATCCAGTCGTTGTCTTTGGCCACATGTACTAGCTGTCTCAGTTCCTCTTTAAGAGACTCAGTAGGGTTAAATGTCAGTGGTTTATAAAACTGTGTTTTTTAACTGACGAAAAGCTTCTTTTACATACATGTTCTTTCCCCAAATTACTATAGCACCACCTGTGGCCTGTTGCTTATACCAGGTCTTGAGGTGTAGATTCCTGTGGAAGCGGAAGAGGTCGATCTTTGTGTCGAACATTTTTTGCAGAGTAGGTTCGTGCAAAAGACAACCCTTTTGAAAGGACTTGGATGCTCTCCTCTGACAGTGCTTTGCCAGAGATGTTGATCACGACTCGTGTCTGATTCTGCTCCGTGTCCATCTGGGTTCCCAGCTTCTCCACGTTCTCCTCTTCCTTTGCTTTTGCTCCTGTTCCTGCCACATCCTCGGCCGCATCTGCGTCTTCGTCCCGATCCACTCCCTCTTTTGCGTGGGTGGGGTGGGTGCTCCAAAAAAGCCTCCCGAGGTGTCTGGACTGTAGCAGGCATTAAGTTTTCACCTTCTTCACTGCTGGAGAAGTTGAACAAGACTGTTCTGGATCTTGGTCTTGCTGTGGGCCTCCATCTGTGCTCCTAGGAAATCGCTTTTTCCAGCTGTAGACACTGCCCTCATTGTAGTCTGTGGCACCCCTTTGAAACGTATGTATTTTATCTTCTTTAAGGCTTTGGGTGAATTTCATGAGGTCTGTCTTTAGTTTGTCTTCACATTTTTGTATTATTTATCTGAAAGTTGTGCTATTGTCTTTTTCACCTCAGTGAATTCTTTCTTAATTTCTTCTCTGTCTTTATTCGACTCTTCTACAAGAAGTAGCATCAAATCAGATGAGCACTTGTTGAGAATGGCTTCTCACCTTTCTCTGAAGTCCTTTTTGTCATCTCCTCCATAGGCTGGGAATTTATTGATCCTTAGGCCCCTGGGGATATATCATTTTCTCCAGTCTGACAAAGTGCCTGAATTGAGGTGGAGTTTTGTAGGTTTTGTGGAAATCAACTTTGGGTAACTCTCCGTCTGGGAAATCATCCAACAGTGAAGTTGTTGTGATAGGCCGTTGTCCCTCTTCAAGGAAATAAGAAAATGTTTTATCCATCTTGATGTAAAAAGTCAAAAAACAGTCCAACACAGAAAACTAAGGAGCTAACATGTAACATTTACTATTTATTCCCATTGTATCTGAGCTGTTTTCATGTCAGCAATACAATAACATAGCTACAAACAGAAAAACAGGGTACATCAATTGAAGCTCATTTTCTGACAGTGCTAAAGCTTTTAGGATGCATTTGATTCTGTAGTCAAGAACATGTTCCATCTGTATGCATTCATGTTATGTTATTGCATGACACTAACTTAGCTTCTTCCACCTGGAGTCCTTTCTCGCCTCACAGATTTCCTTCGATTGTGTTGGCACCTGGATCGTGGCTGCAGCTACTGCCGTGGTCCTTCACAACGCCCACTGCTATTATTATTATTATTATTATTATTATTATTAGTCATAGTTCTATTAAAGTTACTGTTACTATAATTGCAAATGTTCATTGTGTACTTTTGCGTTACTTTTAAGGTACTTTCACCAAAATAACCGCAGAAGTGTGACTTGGCAGGTAGCTTGTGAATTTCACCACAGGATCAACAAAGTCTCATCTTTTTGAAATTTAATACATATTTAATTTAATTCATAACATTTTGTATTATTAATCTAAATCTGAAAAGTAACTAAAGTTAATAAATAAATAATGAAGAAAAACGTACAATACTTGACTGAATTGTAGTGGAGTAGAAGTATAAAGTAGGAAAAAATGGAAATACCCAATTAAAAGTAGGCTACCATACAATTGTATTGAAGTATGATATAGTTACTTTCCACGTCTGATAAAATGTAATGCTAAAATTTACGTGTAGCAAGCCTAAATGTTAAAAATTCTCAGCATGTTTATCTGTCAGTTGCTTGGACACACCGCTGTCGTACAGTTACCTGTTTGGACACAGATGTCCGTACCGTCTCTGGTTCTGGCTCTGACCACGGGAACAGTGACGGGACAGCATCTCGCTTCAATGCAGTGTAAAAAACTCCTGAAAATAATGGGAATATGTCCAAAAATGTAGAATCAGTCTCTGCAGTTATCTCAACCATCGAATTCCAGCAACAGGAAATTACTTTTTTAATCACAGATTTTGTTTTCTCTGCATGGTGCCAAATGCCATTTCGCGATGTTGGTGAATTCTTAAAAAAAAAAAAACACCACTTAATTTTGGGTTGAAATGTGTTGTATCAGGTATAATATTCCCAAAATTGTATTAATAATGCGTTATATTACTGTGTTACAGCAAAATGCAATACATTACTGTAATCGCGTAACCGCCCACCTAGACCCCGGTTCTGTCTGAGGTTTTGGGAAGTTTTTACTCACCACTGTGTGAAACTGCTTTTTTGGGGGGGGGGGGGGGGGGAATTGTTGGGTCTCTGGAAATTATAGAGTGTGGTCTAAACCCACTGTACCTGTAAAGTGTCATAAAATAACGTCTGTTATGACTTGACACTATAAATAATATTGAATTGAATTAAAACTACTTATTTCCACTTATTTGAGGTGAACCTCATCTCTTTCTCCCTTAGAGGCTCTAAGTCGTGGTCTTTATGAAGTCGGGACCTGATGATTTGAATTGATTCACTGTGACACTTGACATTTCCAGGCTACTGATCCTCTCTGAGCCATGCTGATCTGTTGTCAATGAGAAGGCAGGAGAGCTGGGAGTCTGGTACCTCTCAGCCTAAATATACAAGTCTGTCTCTGAAGCCAGACCTTGGCATTATTGATCTGTTTCTCAGCATGGTATTGAAGCAGTGTGTTCCATAATCTCTAAATCATTTTTTTATTTAATTTTATTTAAAGAAATACCTTGACATTTTGGTTTGTTGTGTGTTATTTTCTGGGTTTTCATATGCTGGTAGAAAGGTGAGGTCATTCATTTTTTGTTACTAAACCAATTAGTACATTTAAGAGAAAAATAAAACCCATGGTAACACATAATACCATTTTCCATAGATGAAATACATAAACAACATATAACATGGTAAAAATAAAGTGCTTCACCATGGTAATAATGTATAAACATACAAGTTCTACTGAAGGTTATAATTTATGAGATGATACATTTTATCTTTGCCCTCAAGATTTGAAGATACCAGTATAATTTCCTGTGCCTCTGCTGCCTAATTACATTATATAATTATAGCCTACTTTTGTATATCCATCTAGGGAAATTAAAGAAGTTATGTACATAAAGTTGCAGTTGTCCATCCAAACTCTAATTAGCTACAGCAAAGTTAAACTTTTCTCTAAGCATTGCAAAATGCGTGGGATTATTTCAACCTTCTGTCGCATGTGAAATGGGCTGTAGTGGAAGGTGAACACATTTAACCACATCTCAAATTCTGAAGTAGCATTGATGCAATCTTCTCTTGGTGAAACTTTACACCTATTAGGCACCTAATTTTATATTAAGAGCCTTGTTTCCTGTAAATATGCAACAACCATCAGCTCTCATGCTTATGCTTACATTTTTATATTTTGTCTTTTAACGTAAAGCATTTTCGAGTTTAGTTTATCTGCCATTGCTGAAAGAAAATGTGTTGTTAGTATTTTATTGTTTTTAAGTTACAAAATGTACAACCTGTTAAGGCTTGGTACAGAATTCAATACTTTTTAGGCACCGACCGAATTACCTCTAAAGTATTGAGTATCGAAAAATGCCTCGTCATTCAATATCCATATTCAATACCTAAGAAGAAAATCTCATCAGCGTCAGTGAGCCAATAAGCATGCAGCGTGCTTCTACCAAATCTAATAATGTCTTTGATTGGCTGTCTAACGTTACACGTCGTAGAGACACGCAGGGGAAAAAAACTATGACTATTAGTATAGGCGCAGCCCTCTAAGAGCTGTCGCTATTGGGTTTATTGGGTTTATCTACGTCCGCAGAAACTGTATATATACAGAGCGGACCCGTTGTTCATCTCCCAACATCAGCTTTTTCTTCAGCTAATGTTACAGGAGCAGGTGGCCTGAATCTTAGAGGGCTGCTCCTATATTCATAGAATCTGGATACAATACGTAACTATCGTTCTATTTTGTATAGGCTTCGCCCTCTAAGAGCTGTCACTATTGGGTTAGGGCGAAGCTGATGTAGTCAATGCCACCTGCGACACAGAGCCCACAAGCAGAACACAGACTAACTTTTTCTCTAATGCACTGACAGGAAATTGTATCAGATAAACCGATAAGCCTGATAAGAGAGCCTGCCATGGTAATGACTTGGCCTAACTGGCTGCAAGGCCCAAGCCATGAGTGTAGGCGTGCATGATTAGTGAGAAAAAGTACATGATTGACAAATATGGGGACACCCACGTTCCACCCAGCACCCAGTGTAGGCGGGGTGAGGACAGCAGGGAAAATACACATGCAACGGCGCATTATTTCGTGATTGTAGGCTTGCATGATCAGTGAGAAAAAATGTATCATGAGTGACAATATACATATATATGTGACACCCGCTCTCCTCCCAGCACCTAGTGCAAGAGGGGGGTAGAGGACAGCAGGCAGAACACATATACAACGGCGCATCATTCGTCGTTGAGTGTGGATAGGACCGAGTGGGTCATGGAGGGCTCAGACATTTCACGCAGATAGAAACAGATGAATGGGCATGGGGATGCCCAGGAGGCCGCTGCGCAGATGTCGGCTACTGTCATGCCTCTGAATAAGGCGGCGGACGCCGATAATGCCCTCGTAGAGTGTGCTCGGATGCCCTGGGGGGTCTCTGCCCCCTCCGCGTTATAAACCTGGGTGATATCCTCGCACAGCCAGTGAGACAGACACTGTTTTGAAAGGGCCTTGGGAGTGTTCCCTATAATGTACAAACAGCTGCTGTGTCTGCCTTATGTCCGCCGTGCGTAAAACGTACTGTGATAGCGCACGCACCGGACACAAACGGTGAAAAGCTTCCGCCGCATCGTTGTTATGAGGCGGGGGGAACCCTTTGAGGGAAAACACTCTCGACCGAAAGGAATTTGTCAGAACTTTCAGTGTGAATGGTTAGGGTTAGGATGTAAGGTGGCTGCGCTCCCGTCCCCTCTAATGGAGAGGCAGGACGGCGAGACTGACAGCGCACATAAGTCGCTCACTCTCTTGGCTGACGTCAGGGCAAGGAGAAGCACCGGTTTGTAGTGATAGCAACCTGAGATAGGCTTGTGCCAGAGGCTCGAAAGGTGACTTCCCCAAAGCTCGAAGCACCAGAGCTAGATCCCATTGGGGTGTGAGAGAGCGCACAGCGGGTTTCTGTCGCCTGACCCCCTTCAGAAAGCACTTCACCAGGGAGTGCGCAGGGGGAATAATTTGGATGTGAAAGTATGCGTCTTTCAGATCCACAGACGTGAACCACTCGTGGTGGCGCACACATTCCAACATGTGCTTGACAGTCAGCATGTGGAATGGGTGCTCCATAATGCACCGGATAAATTGGGAAAGGTCGAGGAAGGGGTGCAAACCACCTGTATTTTTTGGAGTGAGAAAATAGCATGACTAAAATCCCTCGTTCTCATGCCCTGGGGGAACGGCTGGTGTGTGCTTGTGTGGGGAACGACTGTCATGTTGTCAGCGTAATGTTCAGTGGGAACAAAGGCTGCTTGGTTGATGGGAAACTGCTCTTTAGATGGATGGAAGTGGCCCTTAAAAGGGCCGTTGTGTTTCCAGCTCTCAACCTTGGAGGGACAGACGATCCCCGTGCCCTGTCATTGCCACCGTCACTGCTGCTTGCTGGGTGGCTCGGGGGGCGGGTTAGACCAGGTGGGTGCCGCCTTCATGGTCCTCCATCCCCGTGAAGTCTGCCAGTCAGGAGCCGGCTGCCGCTGCGGAGGGGGGCCGAGCAGAGGAGCGGAGGACGAAGCATGGGAGGACACAGCCTGGAAGGACGCAGCCGCAGCAGAGGCTGTGGGGCGTTTCCTCTTGTGGCGGTTGTCTTGACGGCGGCGCTGCTGCGGAGGAGCTGCCTTCCAGGAGCCAAGCCTTCGCAGCCGCTCTGCCTCTTCGGCCGCATGGTGAAGGTGGGATGTGGCCGTCTGTAGCGGGGCCCAAATATTCCATCGGGAGCTATGGGGCCGTACAGAAGCTTGCGTCTGACCTCTGCGGGTAGCTGAGACATGTGGAGCCAGATGTTTCGCTGGGCTACAGTCTGCCACGCCTGAATCCTCGACGCTGCTGGATATGGAGGTTCTGGAGGTCTTCATACTACAAAGCTTGAAGAAAAAGTGGGAGATGAACAACGGGTCCGCTCTGTATATATACAGTTTCTGCAGACATAGTTGAACGCCCATGCTGGACGCAAGGGCGGGAAAGAAATCTTCACGACTGCGCATGCGCGAAGGGATAAACCCAATAGCGACAGCTCTTAGAGGGCAAAGCCTATACAAAATAGAACTAAATAGAACTCTAAATTACGCACAGAGATGGGGTTCACGTTCACGTTTAGGATCCGGTATCAAAGTCACAGTATTGGTATCAGTACCAACATCGAATCAAATCAAATCTTTAAACGATACCCAGCCCTACAACCTGTATACCTTCATAGACAATTGGGGTTTTAGTGTTGTTGTCCAAATTTAAATTGCATTGTTTTCAACTGGCCAGACATGCCATTTTGTCACTACCTCCATAGCTTAAGAGGCAGGTGAGAAATCAGCCCCTGTCTAGCTGGGAAACATAAGAGCATAAGGGCATCAAGAGAACTTGAGTAATGCTCTCTCTTCAACAGCCTCTACAGAAGAGTCCTTGATCACGGCACTCGGTTCCTCCTGTGAAGCAGCTGAGCGGCCAGATGGGCAGCTCCCTGCTGCAATTGTTTGTAAATGTCAACCACAGAATGGCTCAAATGCATGTGAATGCTCCGAAAAATCTTCATCTCATTAGCACATTTGAATGGACTTTTGTGGAGTAGTTTCTCATACTGAAAGCTACACTTTCCTGGTGATGCAAATTCTGCATCATCCAGGATATGTCTACTGTGCATCTTATGAGTGACAGAGCTGAAGATACATTGCTTTGTGTTGAGTCATCTCAGTCACTCAGGTAAGTTAAAGTCGAAACAAAACAACCCACTGCTGTTGAAGGCGGTTTGCTTGGTAGGCAGGGAATCCTCAGTGTGTATCCTGTGGAGATTCCACACCACCTGGTGGATGAGGATGTAATAAAGGTCACCGGTTGAGAAAGCACCAAACTGATCAATGTGATGTTCCTGCCACCTGCATGCCTTGGACTGGATTTATGGGTTCTCTAAAATCATTAACAGGGCAGAGATGTTAAGAACATGTTATAAGAAGCATATAACTGGTTTGTTTGAACTTTCTTTCAAAGAACATATTTTAAGGACACAACCAATGTGGCAACAAAGACAACACATTACAAACTGAAAGTAGCCACCATATAATATGTCATTGTGTTCTGGTTCAATCAAGTCACATTCTTTTTCTTTGAATCAGCTCTGTGCACAAGGCTGGAATAAATCATTTAAATAAAATAAAACATAATTTGTGGACAGTGCTGGTGTTTTGTTGTGTGTATTGTTGCATGCAACACATAGGTATAACAGTTCTATACAAGTTTCAGGCAGATCATGTAGCATCTACACTGCAATGCTACATGTAAAGTAATGGAGCATTTTGGCTTATGTCAGGGGTGTCGTATTTGAGTTCTTGGGCCACACACAGCCCAATTTGATCTCCAGTGAGACAAACCAGTAAAACCATTGCATCATAACTGATTAATAACAACTCCAAATTTGTCCCTTTCTGTTGGTGTAAAGGGGTAAAAGTACATAATGAACAGTCTATGTACAAAACAGATGATGAACAGACTGAGATATCTTAAGAAAAATAAATGCAATTTTAAGAATATGTCTCAGTTTTGAACTGGAAAAGAAAGTGAGTCTGATAATGGCGCCGGACTTTATATTCCTTGAGCACTGAAACATGCTGTGAACACACCAAAAACACTGGGTTCCAATTTAGGCTACCTGTGTGTAGAAATAGGAACTGGTCATTTGTTTAGGGAAAACCAGACCAGACTCTTTTTTTTCACTGGCAGCTCCAGCATGAACAGTACATACAGTAGTATCTGCTTTACAGTGTGTAGCCTGCATGTACAGTAAGCATGTGGGATCTATAACAGCCTAACCTGCTTCTCTTATTAGGGCAGCACGAGCCCCAGTGGACAAATGGGAATATAGGAAATGTGGAATTGACTTCTCTTCATATTTCCCACTTTGCAAAGTCATCCAGTGCGCCAGATTGGACTCTTTGTTGGGCTGGTTCTGGCCCTAGGGTCATATGTTTGACACCCCTGGCTTATGTACTCAGGCCTGCAAAATCTGATTTCTGTGTAAGGCTTTTGTCTCAATAACAGCACATTGAGATGGCATGCTTAACTCCACAGCATTTTAGATGAGACAGGAGTTAGTCAGCATTCATATTTCTAGTTCATATTCTCCATCCCTGCCTTTTCCCCATTCATTAACCTCTGTTTCGTTCCAGATTCTGTCACTCCCCACTCACTTGTTCACCTGATCTTCTTCCTACTGTTTGTTGCCAACCCCAGCTACCCACCAACTTTGCCCCTTGCCTCATCCCCAAAGATGGTGGCTTTTTCCTGCCAGTTTGTTTTTAAGGCCGTGTGCACTGTTCTACCTTTCAACAAAATGAAAAACCAAAACCAGCCATGTGTTAAATTCATTCAAACTTCCCAGCCTGTCTTTGGCACTCCTACTAGTGATGTCCAAATGAAGCTTCGTGAAGCATTTTCTTTATTTTCTGAGCCCAATAGAGGATGCTCTCTTTTCAACAAAAGGTTGAAAGAACACTGAAATGCCATTGCTTGAGCCTTTTTCTTTAAAGGAACACGCCGACTTATTTGGACTTTAGCTTATTCACCGTAACCCCCAGAGTTAGACAAGTCGATACATACCCTTCGCGTGTCGTTCTTATTTACATGTTGTGATTTGTAGAGTCACAGCGTGTACAAAAAAACAACGTAACATGAGACACAGCCATCTTCTAACCGTAAACAAACCGGGAACTATATTCTCAGACATGCTTGCTGCAAAGCAAATCATTCCGCCCAAGTAAACTATTGTTTTTTGTACACGATGTGACTCTACAAATCACAACATGTAAATAGGAACATGTTGGCGTTATTTTGTCACTTATTCGGAGCAGTAGGCTAGTTGGAACCAGTTACCTGCATGTTCTGTGCTAGGCTAAGCTACCGGTGGAACCGTCAGACACCGCTACAACACGCACGGACACGAGAAGGGTATGTATCGACTTGTCTTACTCTGGGGGTTACAGTGAATAAGCTAAAGTCCCAATAAGTCGGCGTGTTCCTTTAAACCAAGATCTAAGGGAGGAGGTCTGGCTGGATAGTATGGTCCTAAAACACAGGGCTTTCAAACGGGGGAGCGGAGTTCGTGTCCCAGAAGAACTTAAGGGGAGAACCCAAGACGTTCATCCAGGAAACAGATGTTTGCGTCCTAGAAGTACTATTTGAGGGGACCTATGTTTTAACCCAAACCACAAGCTTTATTTCAATCGTAACTAGTATTTTTGGTGTCATCGCCGCATGACAGTCCAGTTTTGTCGGCTAAACTTAAATGTAACCAACACTAAACTTAACATGGTCATATGTGAACAGTCGGCTAAACTTCCTCACATGACCGGATGACGGTCGGCGTAATTTGGTAAAATATAATACGACTTGTTGTGCATACATTTTCGTACGATATTATACTAACCTGTTCACGAGAATGTGTTGTTTAGTTCCATCCCAGTCTGGCAGACATCCCATTATCATTCATTAACATTCATGTACTGTACCGCAAAAAACATGACACATTGTATTCTTTCCTCCCTCTGTGGAAGGCAGGATTTATGCTGCCACATGTTGAGATTTTGAGGCTATAGACTGGTTTTGTATTTGGTCATAACATGATAACATTCTAATCAGATAGACTTATTTGTGTGTGTGTGTGTGTGTGTGTGTGTGTGTGTGTGTGTGTTTTAAGTATATTACCTCAGCATGTCTGGGATGCAGCAGAACCTGAGGGCTGTTTTGAGTGGCATATAAAAAGGGAAAGCCATCTCCGCCTCTGTTACCTGCCTCTGCTTTGAAGGAGGGAATCTTCAAAACAGTGGTTATGCACACACACAACCTGAGCTCAGACACACACATAATAACGCAGACACACACATAGTAATGCACATAAAGTCCAACACACACAAACAGTAGAGAACATTAGCACGGAGAACTTGTCATCAGTACACACACACAACTAGACTTTGACACATATCTGCACTAACACAGACACATAAATACAAATGCACACTAATGCAGAGACACAAGACACACTATCACACACCTTAGCACATGCACAATATACTATGGTTACACAGTTCCAAAACCATGCATCCACAACTTGGGTACACACACTTACTGTGAACCCAATTCCAAATATGTACTAAGACACACACACACACACACACACACACACACACACACACACACACACACACACACACACACATATTGTGTTGTACCTGAGCAAAGCATCTGTTTAGTCACCAGGGTGGGGGACATTCATAAATAAATTAAGGGCCAGGTTTTTGTATTTTCATCTCCATCCTGATTGCAGTGGGAATGAGACATATGCTCATTTAGTCTGTGTGAAGGAACGTCAAAGCTACTGAAGCACATCACTGAGCTCCTTTGATGCTGAGCTTTCTGAAGGGAAAACATACAATTTTTTTTCTCTGCAGGAGGTAAAGTGTTGGCTACAGTACAGATACTGTACCTGAGTAAACCCATCCTTAGCGCTGTTAGGACAATGATGGTGAGATGGTTTCAGCCTGGGACACAGTCATGTGAAGCAGCACTATGTTTTATTATTGCTGTTTTAATGAATGTAAAGGTATACCGTACATTGACATTTATCTGATGGCAAAAACAACTTCTCAAGGTACAGAATTAAAAATTTTATGTATGATACATTATAATATTGATCATTTTGGTGTGTCCCCACATTACAGTGACGTGGGGAGTTTTTGCTACAAACAGAATGTAGCAATAGCAATGGTAATCCATGTAGGCATCAAATTACCTTGGATTATTTGGATTATTAGTCATCAAATGTCTTAATTCCTGGTTGATAATTGTAAAAGCATTTCTTTCAAAATTACATATATCATTTATTTCAGTAATGCTTTATTTTATGGGTCTGTAATTTAAAAACGATTTCTTAAATAAATACCACAAACGTTTCCTGAAAAGAAGCTGTTTAAATTGTTTGGATCAAGTGCAAGTCAGGTCCCAAGTTTTTGTGGGCAAGTCCAGGTCAAGTCTCAAGTCTTTAAGGGGCAAGTCCAAGTATGGTCCTAAATCTTTCAGGGCAAGTCACCATTCAAGTCCCAATACTTTGAGGGCAAGTCCAAGTCATGTCTCAAGTCTTCGAGGGCAAGTCCAAGTCATGTCTCAAGTCTTCGAGGGCCAGTCCAAGTCATGTCTCAAGTCTTTGAGGGCAAGTCCAAAACAACTCCCAAATCTTTTAGATGTGAGTCAGTATGCACGTCTCTAGTCCACCAATACAATTACAATAGCACAATAGGCAAAATCATCCCAAATATATTTTGAATGTAAGCAGTGCATTGGATGTCCAGTTTCAAGTAGTGAATCAAAGCATATGGTATATTAAGGTACTCATTAATGTGTATAACTACATTTATTTTATAAAATCTGAATTTGGAGTCTCAAATAAGTGTAGTCTCACAGCAGACAAGTCCAATTCAAGTCCTAATTTCTGCAACATCAAGGCTCAAGTTCAAAGTCTACAATTTTGAAAGTATAGGGAAAAAAAGAGTAATAACTCATTTATTTATTTTTTACCGGAAACTGTATTCTTCATTTTGCATGGTCAACTGACCTGCTGTGCTCTGCCCTAAATACTCTCAATCTTACACTAACAATTACTTTGAATTAATCCATTGGATGTGTGCCAATTGAACACTGTCTCCATTTTCCCAAAATTATTCAAAAATTTCAAACTGATAAAATACTGTTACCAAAGATTTTGTAGAAATGCCTTTATAATTATTAGCCAGTCATTAGGAAAAAACATATCTCGGCAAGTATATTTCTGAGAAGTTTTTTTAAAATCTATAACTGCATAATTTATGGCAAATTTACATCCTTGAATTGACATTACTTTTAAAACCTTTTTGACCATCTCTTTTGTTTTGAATCCAGGACACTACTTCTACTGGAACTAACTGCAAATAATTAGGATTACCACACATCATACAGACAAATTGCTTATACATTGCATACTGGCAGTTTCTAAACACGTTTGGCCTGTAAACAGCTCTTTTTACTGACTGTTAATTAAATGGCATCCTGCCGTACAGTTGGTTCTATCGTTTTACACATTAATGTAATGCATGATGTTTCTGTTAATGTGAAGTTGTGCAAACAAATATTTTCCAGGAAAAGGTATTTTCTGTTCCTTTGCATCCTCTGGAAGAGGGTTATGCAGTTTTCTCAGATTGATGAGAAAGCAGGCTTTATTATATGTTGGGATCTTTTAGCACGAATATAAGCAGCTCTTGTGCATACCTGTTGTGGTTGGTTACTACAGTGATGCTTTAAACTTAAAAGTCAATGTCATCAGACCAAAAAAGCAAAGGTGAGCACAAAATTAGCCTGTTAATTGACCGATCTCTCACCATGAGACAAATCAAAATCACTGGCTACCTATCAACAATTCTTATCACACAACCACAGATATAGTACACTATTATCAGTTTGTGGTATAGGGCAGTGAAACAGTATTTATGTTCTCGGGTAATGAAATGAATATGATGACAAAAATATTGAAAAAATAGCAGCAGGAAAAACCTAGGACTTCTTTAAATCTTCTAATTAAATGGATGAAATGTGAATTAGTCTGGAATCTCTCAGTTAATTTTCGATTTCCGAGGGGCATTATCAGCAGCACAGACCAAAATGCCTCTGGACGCAATTGAACAGACCTAAAACCAATCAGGGCAACGTAACGACTTGCTTCTCCGCCGCACATGCAAGTTGGTGCAGTCCTTTGTCCGTTTTGAAGCATGAAGAAGATGGCTGCCTGGTCACAAACTTTCTCAAAGTACAGCTAAACAGTACACTGGCACGTGTTTCTGTAAACATTTTAGGCGTGAAATAGGCAATGCAGTAACAGAATCTTAATTCATATTTGATCAGAACTGCCTAGCTTGACAGTTTGATCGGAGTTTCGTGAGCCAGGTGTGTTGCACTGGACCGGTATGCCAGTTATACTTTCGGTAAGCATGATGCTTCTTTGTCAGTCATCATCTCAAACCCACCCAAGTGAGATTAATGGTTGGGATTGGTTTGCACAGGATCTGGCCAGCTGGAAATCGGTCTGAATTTGAGGGGGGCCAGACATACAGTATCTGCCATACCAAATAAAACATGAGTTTGGAGATTTGTTTGGTTTCCAGGCTAGTCCAAAGTTGGAGGTGGGATGTAATGTGGCAGATCTAGAATATTGTCGCTCAAGCATTTCACCTACACCATATAGCACAAACACAATAGAAGATGGAGGCAATGTTAGATTTTAAAAAGATGGTTAATGATAAAATAGAGATACAGTTAATAAATATGTCTAGATCTTTGCTGTAGTTCAACTTCTTCCTATGTGAAGTAATTGGTAGTTTCCCAAACACTTTCCAGATCCCCCATCAATGTCACATTTGTGAGTGTTTGTTGTTAGTGTTTCCTGTTTTATTTTGAAGTCTGTTTGTCTCCCTTGTTTTACTTCCTGCCTTGTGTTTCCCGCCTTTGTGATTGTCTGCCTCACCCTGATTTGTTTCACCTGTTCTTGAGCCCTAGTGTCACCTGTCCCTTGTTTACCTCGTTACCCTGTGTATTTAGTCTCTGTGCTGTCTTTGTCTCAGGTTCGGTGTCTTGCGTCGTGTCTTGTGTAAGAACACAAGCCTGTTTTGGATTATTTTCTTGTTTGCCTACCTGACTTCCTCT
This sequence comes from Zingel zingel, assembly GCA_023566125.1. Classification (NCBI taxonomy): domain Eukaryota; kingdom Metazoa; phylum Chordata; class Actinopteri; order Perciformes; family Percidae; genus Zingel; species Zingel zingel. The sequence continues at coordinate 10,442,139 of CM042323.1, forward strand.
GGGCACTTTTTGTTGTGAGTTTGGTTATTCAATTCCTTCAACTCTGCATTTGGGTCCAAGCCTTGCTAATTCCATGACAGATCTGTGATAATCAAGCTAAATTTAAAAAAAAATGAAAAAGATTTGTGCAAGGTGTACGATATTACATATTTCCTTTCTGTCCTGGCTTTTTAAAATTTCTGAAACCAAGTCACCTCCTTACACAGAGAGCTGAATGGAAACATGGGATTTAACATATGAACACATGTTCAGCTTGCATGGAGATGTGTTAGTGCCACCTGTTAAACTACCGGAGCACATCACTGGGATTTATTAATTAAATGTAATAGGTTCTTATTCAACCATTTCTTCTCATGAGATATGTAAGAAGCAACTTGATGGATACAATTACTGCTAGGTTCTCAGCAACTCTTACTTTGAAAATCAATGCATTAATCTGTTTTTGGCTTGTCATCCAAAACGAAAAAAAACAAAAAACTTATTTTATCTCTCAGGAGGGATTGAGCACATAGATGAGTGTGTTTGGTCCTTGATTCAGCCAATTAATCAATTACAGCTAAGTTTTTTTCAGCATCAGCCTTGACTAATACTGCAATCAGCCATGCTGCATGCTTTAGGTCAACAAAGTGATACAGCAACACAGCATATGTGATCATATTGTACTTAATTAATACTATAAATGTTGCAACAGTACATCTGGTGCATCCCTGGCCAGTTATCAGTACAGGTAGATTGGTAGTCTCATATACGTCACATCTGTCTTATGCTGTAAGTGGTGTCTCAGTGTGCATAATGACACTCCTGATGACAACTATTCATCAGGAGTGTCTTATACAAAGGGCCATGGTGATGTGTAAAATTGGCACAATTAGTTGCAGAAAGGGCAAACATGGGCTGAGGTCGAATAGTAAAAAAGAACAAAAAAAAACACGTTTCCTTAATTCCAGTGGTAAATGTACTGAGGTCTAGGAAAGACGTGACGGAGAATTCAAAAGGAAAAGACAACTGCGGTGCTTAGAAAATCAGACGACCCTTACACACGGCTACGTAATTATGTTACGATGGATGTTATTGATGTAGGTCTGCCGGTGAAACTACACTGTTCCGACAGTGGACTACAAAAAGTACAATTTTCTGGGTCATTTCACTCCGTTAGGAACCTTCCTAAGCAAAAAGGACTATTCAACTGCAGCCATAGTGTTTAGTTAGAATAAAGACAATTTTCTTTGGTAAAAATTCATAACCCCTAAACTTGAATCTTGAACTGTTTTGAATTTTAAATATCTGAGGCCTAATGGCGCGTTGACACTGCCCGCATTTTCGGTGGCACGATCACATAAAAAGTAAATGCAAAGACACGAAAGACTGGAAATTCGCGCAAATGACGATAATGGTGTGACGGGAATGAGGCAAAGGTGCAAAATTTGTGTACCACTGAAATATTTCAACTCAAAACAAAATCGCTACCTTCTGTTAAAAGAAGGTAATTTACACTACAGCCACAGCTATGTTATATACATTTAGAGTGAATTAAAAACAAGCATTTGTGAAACTACAATGCTGCCACATGTTGAGTTTTATAAATATTATAATGTATCTCACAATTTTTATTGTCTTTGTAAGGGCATGCAAGTTAAGAAGAGGCAAAGTGATGATGACTTCTTTGTTGGTGGAGCCAGGTATCCTCCGCATTTATTAATTTGGTGTCAAAGCTTCCCTAGGCAGCCATTTTGCGATGTCATATGAAGTCACCTGAAGTCCCCTGAAGTCTGGCTCCTGATCATTCACTTTGTGTGGGTCACATTGCCATCTTTCTCCTCTGGGACCAAAAGCCCTGCATGCTGTCCTAAATGTCACCCCAAAATGATCCGTTTCACCCTCCTCGAACAACTTTATACAACTGTGCTTATAAGTTTTCCTACCTTTTTTATCTAACCCTCTCCTACCCTAGATATAAGTATTCTGATTCTAACTTTAATTCAATCACAAACAAATGCACATTTTGGGTAATAGCATATTTGATTAGTTCCAAAAGTGAGATGAGAAGATCAATGCCATTCTCATGTTTTTGTGTTAGCACAGAGCTGGGGCCTCATGTATAAAAGACAGCACAGCTTTCATACCAGAAGATGGCGTACAGCCAAAATTTGAAAAGTACCTACGCACAGAAATATTCACATGTATAAAACCGGGCATACGTGAGGGGGCTGTTTCACAAAAGCAGAATTTATAAATCCAGGATAACCAATAAAGCGAGGCTTGACCTAGTCTAATCTGTGCATCCTGGCTTGGTGTGTTTCACGAAGGCCAAGCCGGGCTGAGGAGGAGCGACTAGGTCGAGCAAGGCTGAAGTAATTCAGATAGATTCGTGTCCACGGCTTTCCTCAAAAGACTGCAAGGTTGTCCACAGATTTACTGATGCCAAAATGGAGAAGATGCGTTGTGCATACTTCACACAGACTGAGCAGCAGATTCTCATGGAGACATATGAGGAAGTTAAAGAAATAATTCATAAAAAAAGAAACCCGGCCGCTGTCATAATACAGCGAGGAAAAAGCATGGCAAACAATCGCGGACCGCCTGAATGTGCAAGTAGGCCTACTAGCCTAAACATAGATTTACTGCACTGAAACAGTTACACTATATTAACACCATTCAGTGAGTTACTCTTTATTTGCAGAGATTAACAGTTGTACATTACATTGTCCGTAAAAGTGAGCAATGGAAGTTTATTGGCTTGTCAATGTAGCATGAAGATTAAATAGACTATACCCAGTAATGTTGACTTAAAATGCTCATATTATATTCTCTCTCTCTCTCTCTCTCTCTCTCTCTCTCTCTCTCTCTCTCTCTCTCTCTCTCAGTATGCCTATTAAGGTGCAAGTCTGTTACATGTTGTAATAGTCTGGCGGTTTTAATGTAATTTCTGTTACTCATGTTCACAGAGCAAACATGACTGGCCAAAAAAGCACCTGGCAGCAAGTTAAAATCAAGTACAAGAACATCTTGCAGACTGGTAAATGTTTAACCCTTGTGTTGTCTTATTTCTAGGTCCCATATTTTCTGATATAAACAAATTTAAAATGGGTCAATGTGACCTGAGGTCAACACAAGGGTTAAGATAAAATGTTAGTTAAACAATGTACTAAAAATGAGGTGTAAAAATTTTTATATTATTTTTACTGATTTTAGCAGTAAAAAAAGACGTACGTCTGGCACGGGGTGGCCCTGCTACCCCAGAATTAACGCCAGCAGAGGAGTTGGCCCTTGACTTTAACAAAGGGAGGCCTGTAATTGAAGGGATCCAGGGCGGGACCTCCACCGACTCTGTCCCACCCACAGAACGCGCCCATTTCATACAAAGTAGGCTACATTATTCCTATACTGTAGTAGCCTGAATATGAAACACAATAAACCATTTAGCCTATATATCATGTGGACTGTCTGACATTGTCTTGCAGTGTCTGGAAATACTATCAGTCTTCTGGACCCCCTTTATGATGACCTAGATCCGGTGAGTATTAATTATTAATAGTCCAAGGCCTGGCCCCTGTCAAGATAAGGAAATAATAAGGAGCAGATAAGGAAAGGAACTGCAACACGCCGGACGCGATCCCTGGTCTCCTGGGTGAAAGTCCTGTATTGTTTGACCCATCCACCACCCCAACCAACTTTTCATACTACTCCCTACCTAGTTGTGTTGTGATCACGTTATATGCTTCCCATTTAAATACATTATGTTAAAATTTGTAATCACCACACGTAAAAAACGACATTGTGTCCTGTTCACGAATCAATAGATTCAATAACGTAAACATTTCACGAACTGCCATGAGACTGGGCTGCTATACACCACACACCTCCACAAGCAAATACATTTGGCAGAGAGAAAAATTTAATTAAAGAAACGCAAAATGCAGGAGATGGATCTTGATATAGAAATCAAAAGAAAAACCTTGCAGGAACTGGATTTGGAAATAAAGAAACTGGAGAGAGAAGTAAATGATCATTTAAATGCATACTTTAAGAATGACAGCAACACAATGTATTAATCTTTTTTGTTCTTCTCCCAAGCTCGCGGCAGACAAGTGAGACATCTCCCAAAAAATAAAAAGGTCAAAAAACATTGTGGGGTCTTTTCCTTGATATATTAGGCCTACTCTATACAATTAACAAAACAAAAACAAATGTGTGCTTCCAAAGCCAAATAAAACAAACATAATTCATGAATCAAAAGTAATTGGCAACGCATTGGTCTCTGACCAGCCTACCGTTGACATTGTCTGGAAATATTGCTGCATTGTCCCAGTCCATATCCAAGGCTACTCTGGGAGCCCTTTCCTTTCTCAAACAGGCAATGTTGTGCAGGACAGTACAGGCAACAGTGATGTCACAGGCCCTCTCTAGAGTGACTCTTAGGTGGTGAAGGCACTGAAAATGGGACTTCAAAAGGCCAAATGCCATCTTGATGTGGGCCCTTGATCTTGCATGGGCAAGATTATAAGTGTGCTGTGCTGCTGTCTGGGGGTCTGCAAACGGAGTTGGAAGAATCAGAATCAGAAATACTTTAATAATCCCAGGGGGAAATTATTTTTGTTACCACTCCAGGTATACAAACAACATATACAAACAACATATAGTATCCCGACTATTTACATATATAATAAAAACAAAATACAGTAATAATAAATAAAATATGAAATGTACAGTGTTAATGTGCAAATAGTGAAATACAAGAGAGATGATTGTCTATGTTGAGATAAAAAGAGAGATATGATTATAGTGCCATAGAAAATAGAGCTGATTGTCTATATTTGAGATGAGATGATTTACAGAGAGGGGGTGTGTGACTCTCTGAGGGAGGCGTTGTAAAGTCTAATGACCACAGGCAGGGAAGAAACGGCTGACATACATAGCCCTTGTCTCCAAGCAAAACACCAGAGAATTCCCCTGAGAACACAAAATGTAATAGTTAGAACAAGAAGTATAGTTAAACTGTTGACACTATCATGATGTTCAAGGTACTTATCAATAAAATGCCTGTGGCTTGCCTTGTCAAAGTTGCTGGGAAATTGTAGAGGCCCTAAAGACTCTGGAGTCATGGCCCGGCCACTTTGCCTCTACATTGCTGAAAATGCAGTCAGCATCACAAATCATCTGAAACAATAGGTTGTGTCAAGGTCAGTTCATGCACAGAATTAATTTAGGCCTATGCAGTTGACAGACAACATAAGTACTTACCTGAACATTGATACTGTGAAAGGATTTTCTATTCACAAAATCTCCTTCATGAGCACCTGAGGGGCGTTTTACTCTAGGCAAGGCAATTTTATTTGTATAGCACAATTCAGCAGCAATGCAATTCAAAGTGCTTTACATAAAACATTAAAACACAGTCAAAAATTAATACAAATTGATAACAGATTGAAAGCAGTTAATAAAAAAATACATATATACTGATTACTATAATATTATATAATATAATAAATACATAATTAAAAACAATTAAAAGTAGAGTAAATACAAGAGTAAATTCACAATGGAGTACAATGAGTTAACAAAAGGCAGTGTTAAAAAGAAAGGTCTTCAGTCTTGATTTAAAAGAGCTGCGATTAGGTGCCGACCTACAGTTTACCGGAAGTTTGTTCCAGATATGTGGACCATAGAAACTGAACGCAGCCTCTCCCTTTTTTGTTCCGACTCTGGGGATGGCAAGCAGACCTGTCCCTGATGATCTTAAAGGTATCTGCGGCTCATAGTTTAGTAGCATATTCAATAGGTAAATAGGTCCTAAACCGTTTAATGATTTATAAACTAACAGGAGTATTTTGAAATCTATTCTCTGGTGCACAGGAAGCCAGTGTAAGGACTTCAGAACTGGAGTGATGTGATCTATTTTCTTGGTGTTGGTAAGGACTTGTGCAGCAGCATTCTGAATCAACTGCAGCTGTTTAATAATAGACTTTTTAGGAATACCTGTAAAGAGACCGTTGCAGTAGTCAAGTCTACTGAAGACGAAAGCATGGACAAGTTTTTCCAAATCCTGTTGGCACATAAGTCCTTTTACCCTTGATATGTTTTTGAGGTGATAATAGGCAGATTTTGTTACTGACTTAACGTGGCTGTTAAAATTCAGGTCAGAGTCCATAATTACGCCAAGATTTTTGCTTTGTCTGTTTTTAACATTGTTCTTTGAAGATGAGCGCTGACTTTTAATTGTTAATTTTTTGGTCCAAAAATGATCACTTCCGTTTTTTCTTCATTTAATTTTAGAAAATGTTGGCACATCCAATCGTTGGTTTGTTCAATGCACCTAGCCAGTTGTTCTATTTGACTGTAGTCCCCGGGTGACAACGTTCTATAAATCTGTTTGTCGTCCGCATAACTGTGATAGATTGCTATATGTTTAACAGCTGAAGTGTTGATGGGGCAGCATGACAATACAGAATATCACCATAGTCAAGTACAGACATGAAGGTTGACTGCACGATACTTTTTTGGATGGCAGAAGACAGACATCCTTTAATTCCAAGGATTGACCCCTGTGGCAACCCATTTGTGATGGTAAGATTGCTTTACTAAGTACCATCAGCAACAACAGACTAAACTCTCTCTGTAAGGTAAGAGTGGAACCAATTAAGTGACTTCATCCAGATCTATAGACTGTAGTTTATGGAGTAGGATTTTATGATCAACGGCATTAAATGCTTTGGAAAGGCCATTGAAGAGGGCAGCACAAAATAGTTTTTTGTCCAGGGAGGAGACAATGACTGAAACTGCAGCTCTTATTGTGCTGTGACCAGGGCGTAAACCAGACTGTAAACTTACAAATAATTCTAGGATTTTTGCTAAGAAATAAAGTTTAGATATTGGGCGGTAGCTGGAATTATACCTGTTAAAAAGGTTTGGTTAAAAATTTGAGTACATATTAAGGCGGCACTCAAATGAAGATATGTCTTAAGAGTATCTGCATCAGCGTTTTTGCATGCTTTTAACTTAAGCAGAGCTTTATGTCTGCACTGCATAGCAGACTTGAAATTTTGCAGTCAGAAGATGAAGCTGAGGCATTGGGTACTCCATCTACTGGACTGATATGGTAACTGTCTACAGTTGAATCTGCATATATTAAGAGAGACCTAGTCTCGCATTGCCAGACCTTCCTCCACAGCGCTGCTGAGGACGGTCTGGCTAGTCCACACAGGGATGGAAGAAAAACATGCTCCGGTTTATTGCCATTTCTTTAACCAATCACAATTGTCATGGGCAGCGCTCAGCACAGGGCAGGAACTTGTTTTGGTGGAACGTGTACGTTCAAAAGTTGTTATAGTCGTGCAACAGAAAACTCAGATTGGACAGATAGTCTAGCTAGCTGTCTCGATTTACCCTGCAGAGATCTGAGGAGCCATTAACCATAGTCCTCATTAATCGACCGGAGAGAAAAAAATTCCAACACAAAGAAAGCGGAAGGTGAAGGACATCCGGCTGAAAAGGACATTCGGCGGAATTTCTGGCATCACCAGCGCAATCCCCGAAGTGGAATGTTGTGGATATACATAGACTAAAAGAGACCAGAATTGATGAAATGGTGATTAAAAAGCTTCAACCATGGATGATCTATTGGTAATAATTCAGGAGGCATACAGTGAGCTTTGCAATGTACTGGGGGGGTTACATACCAACAATGGTCACATGCATGTCCCACAAAGACAGAGGTCCAACACACTGGCCCTCATTTATCAACCTAACGTAGAAACCAGCGCAGCTATGAGCGCGGAAATCCTCTTACGACAGGCTTCACGTGTGATTCATGAAACGTTCGTATCACACCAATCAGAGCGTAAGAATGGTCGTACATTGATAAATTCAGTGGCTGGAAACGATCATAATTTAAAAATCATGCCCCAATATATTCTCAGTTTTGAGGCCTCGCCTACAATTTACGACATGGCGAGACATAATCTGGCTAAGAAGCGCCACTTTTCAGAGGTGGAGATTGAAACCCTGATATCTCAGGTAGATTTGGCAGCCTGAAAACTGTTATTAAAGGCTGTAGAAAGAATGCGGGATGGAAAGCGATCACTGATGCAGTCAACAGTGTTGCCGTCATAAATCGGACTCCAGCTGAAGTTTATTTAATTTATACATCCTTGACACATGTATGCTATAGTCCTAATAGTAATATACAGGCTTATATTGCAATCTCTTAGGCTTACATGGTTTACCTATATTTAAATAAACACACAGTAGCGGAGTTTATGCAGTGTCTTTTATTTTACTCGTGTTTTTTTCCATGAGTCAGAGCCAGGCAATAGCTGTGAGATCTCTGCCCCCCCCCCCCGTGCTGGACCACCACCCCGACCCTGTCTGGAAGGGAGGCTGGAAAAACAAGCCGAAATAACTCGGTCAATGGCAGAAATAAATCGTTCACTTGTGGCCATTAACGACACTTTAAAAGAGAAACGAAAACCTGAAGAATAAATAAAAATGTTGTGCATCGTCATGTTTCCTGTATTGAGTAGGCTATCATTGCCAAACATAACACTATACCTTTTAAAAGCGAGGAATAATATCCTGTCTCATTCGTATAGCCCCAGTTGGGGCTGTGTTGGACACTGGTCTCTGGGCATCGGGTCATCTGGCTCCAAAACCCCACAGGCTAAAACAATGTTGCAGACTTTTTCTGCCGTGTATGGGTGATATCGCTGATGCAAGACCATGAGCCATCTGCCCTTAATCAATCCGATGGAGCACTCCACCGTGGCCCGTGTGCGTACGTGTGCACTGTTGGTGAATAGAGAGGTCTTTTGAGCCAGATCTGCCATTGCTGATAAGTGATCAACTGATGACTTCTCCTTCTGTTAAACTTTTTATATACTGCACCGCAAGTCCACACTGACTCGAAAACTTGCGTACACGAGTTCAAACCAGACGTGAGATTTTATCGCAGCCTACGCTCACATTCAAATTGTTAAATCCCTTGCTTAGCGTAGGAATTTGCGTACGCCCGTCCTACGCCTGTTTTTGGTCGTACGCACGTTTCATAAATGAGGGCCACTATATTCATTTGTTTAAGCTCTGAGCATGAGGTGATTCGAAAGACAGTGACGCAACCTTTTACATAGATGAGAACTTTGCCTGCCTTTCTTCTTGGATCACATCTAAAAACGTATCCATCTATAGCTATGTCGTTATTTGGGATTTAAGGGGAAAGCCATGTTTCAGTCAGAACAATGACGTCTGGGGAGGATTCAAACCTGTGGCATAGTTTAAAGCTTTAGTGCGTAACTTTTTTATATTAATGAACGTCCGTTACATTCAAGCATTGCCAAATGAGTTGACAAAGCTAATTAAGCCTATCAACTTCACAAAAAACTCTCTGAGTTTCTCAGTATGGCTAGGTTTAGAACCTGAACAGTAACTGGAGTGAAGATAATAACCTCTTCTTAAGAGTCCGTCATATTTTTTTACTCCTCCAACTATGCTGTTTTGAAAAGCTTCTTCAGTTCAGGCAGCAGGACTAATTTGTTAATTAAATCTGCGGCCTCCGAGAAGTGCTGCACCAGACTGCAGTGTCGTTACGCACAGCCGTTCACTGTTTACCTTCATTAAAGGGGTGATAGAATGCAAAACCAAGTTTACCTTGTCATAGTTGAATAACGACGGTGGGTAAATAGGACATACATAGAACCTCAAAGTCCCATTGACAACTCTTTCCTATGCAAATCTCACAATTGAACAATTGAAATCCCAACGAAGCTAATAGTCAACTCGGTGGCTGTGCCTTATTTGACTCTGGTCTCTACCTTTGTCATGTCCCAAAATTTACATAGCTACAGACTAAAGTCCGGATCGGGCCGAATTTTTCTGCTGCTCAACCCGTACGGCGGCCGACAGACCGAGCGGTGTGTATGTCTTTGAAAGTCTATCGGTAACGTTAACAGACAGTGTGTGAGTCTATTGATGGAAAGCCAAAAAGGGAAACGTGGCGCTGAGAAAGTCAGACTCAAAAGGAAGAAAAGGGATGGTGTTGCTGGGCTGTGTGTTGTTCATCACCCCGTGTGTCTGTGCTCTGGAGCTTTGCTCGTTGTAAACCAACCAATCAGCGTACAGCTCATCTAAATATTCATGAGCATACCATATAAGGCAGAAAACCACCCCTTTCAAGGCAATTTCATAGGGTTGCATTAGGGAGCATAGAACAGCACCCGGGCCATTTTCAGCCCAACCAATGTTACATACCCTATTAGGAGACCTTAAGGAACAGTGTGAAATACCCTATATAATCATTCTATCACCCCTTTACGTCATCTGAAAAAATGACACCAGGCTGCTACAGTATAACCATAGAGACCTCTACTACACATCAGACTGCTCTGTTATAACTTCATATTTTGCTTTCTATTTAGCAAAAGTAGCGTCTCATGTTTTATCCTTGAAACACACTGCAGTGCAAACACTGTTGTGTAATATGATTACCAAACTATGTGACCATATACAAGCTGAGATACATTAGAATTATTGTTAAAAAAAGAATCAGTCCGATCACCAAATCAGTTTCTTTACTTTTTATGTCTATCGTTATTACCATAACTACCTGATGGAAAATCATATTCAATCTGTCTTTAGGTACAGATTTGTGCTCATGTCATGACACTCTGAACCATCCAGATAGCTTTTCTCTCTGCTAACATGTCCTGACTCCAACAATAAATTTAACACACAGACATGAAATTCACATTGATCTTCTATGCCACTCTCAAAACGAACGCAAATAAGCAAATTTCCAAATGTATTAAAGTAGAGAGAAGTAAGGAGTGACAACATTTCCTCATCTAACATCTTTGAGCCTCATAAATACAGAAACTCCAGAGCACACAGACACATGCTTATGCACTCTCTCAGCAAGAGCCATCTTCTGCAATTTATGTATGCTTACTGTTCAACTATTGAAGTGATACTATGTGGCACTTGGCTCCTGTCCCACGCACTGAAATGGGAATTGGCTCATATATGGGCAAATGTTCTGAAGCTCAATGTCATATCGATGCCCATTGTCTCATCTGTTGCTACAGTGATTAACGACACACCCTTGTTTAGACCGAGAGCCAAAAGGTGTTTTACTCATGGAAGATGAGCCATTAATCTAAAGCAGCACTTTAGCAGAAGTCTTTTTGTTTCACTATCCCTCACTTTTATTCAAGTGGTTCATTGTTAATCTCTCTCCCTCTCGCTCGCTCTCTCTCTTGCTCTCTCTCTCTCTCTCTCTCTCTTCTGTTCTTTCTCTATTCTACTTATCCCATTTTCTCTAATTTCTCTCCATTCATGCATGCCTTTTTTTCTTTATCCCTCCATCTCCTCCTAATGTATCGTGGGGATAGTGCTAAATAAATTTATAGTGCTGGGCTGTTTTGTTTCTAATGTAAGTATATTTCATCAGCTGCAGGGCTTAGAGCCAGACACCTATACAGTAGACTATAAAGTATACTGTTGTTGAAGCAAATATGAATCTTGCACAATTTGCCAACACACGCTTTTCACCCCCATCGCTTTTAGTAAAACCACTAACTTCATACCCTTTTATGCAGACGACATTCGGTTATTTTTTGACAAGGCAGCTGTCTCAATTACTCATATTTTAAACATTTTTGCAGAGTTTAGCTCCCTGTCTGGTTACCAAATCGGCACTTTTTTCACTTAATAATTCTCTAGATCTCAATTCACTCTCTACAGGGGTCCCAGATAGGATCCCAGTTGTTAAAGTTCCACTCCAGACACGTTTTCAAGTATGTAAAAAAATAAGCTGTTATGGATAACATTTAGTTTAACATGTTTTTTTTTCCCACATAAAAAACGTTTAAAAAAAACAAACATTGGAAAGCGGCTATAAGCACATCTACTCTTTGTCCCTCATTGAGAAATTCTGGATCTGGCCTCACCCCACCCACCACCGCTGCTGCTTGCACTAGACTGAGACTCGTTTGGTGACTACATTCTAGCATCTACCTTAGGTTGTCAGGTATTACAGCAGCATGCATCAAGATGGCTAAACACATTGAGGAGATTCACCCATATGCCTATATGTTTGAAATGGCATGTTCAGAGAGGCGGTGGCCCTTGTGGGCAGACAGTCACGGAGACGGGTACGGTACAATATGCAGCTATAGTTTCTGCGTCCTGTCTGAACCCAGCATCAGTCAGACCCTAGTCTTTGACGTTCCACTTCCAGGATTGTTCAGGTGCCACTGGAAATTCCGCTGGATGTCTTTCATTTCAGCTAGATGTCCGTTACCTTCCGCTGTTGGAATTTTAAACTCTGGTCAATTTATGAGTACTATGGTTAACTGCTGCTTAGATCTCTGCAGGGTAAATCCTGACAGCTAGCTAGACTATCTGTCCAGTCTGAGTTTTCTGTTGCACAACAAAAACAACTTTTTTTTGTGATCAAATTTAACTAAAACAACTTTTGAAGGTACACATGTCCACCCAAACAAGTTTCTTCCCGAGACTATTTTGCAGAGGCGCTGTTGCTCCATGCAACGCTTAGTGCCACCTAACAGATTATTGGTTTAAAGCAATGCCAATAAACCAGAGCACGTTTTTCTCCCATCCCGGAATGCTGTGTGGACTCGCCAGACCCTCCTCCGCAGCGCTGTGGGTAATGGTCTGACAATGCGCGACTAGTCTGTTGTGCACTAAAATCAGTGACTAGCATACGTATCAGAATAGTAAGTGTAGTTTTTTTATGTTGTTTTTCACGGTACAAAGTCCTGCTTTATACTCCATTGCAGTAGCTCCAGCTGCTACTAGTGAAACAAAACTGGAGCTCAGCGGAGATTCCAAGAAACATGCTGGCCAATCAGAGCAGACTGGGCTTTTTCGGGAGGGGGGCTTAAAGAGACATGCGCTCCAGCAGAGCATCTCATACAGAGGGTGAATACAGGTGCAGCAGCCATGGGCAGTATGAGAAAGATAAAGTACTTTTTTTTTCAACATTAAAGCATGTCAACATGTTCTAGTAGAATAGCAAAATACCAGTATGAACCTGAAAATGCTGTATAATAGTTCCCCTTTAAGCATTTCAAATACTTTGGCGTGAATATGGAGCAGTATATCTTCTAAAAACTTCCAGTGCATCTACAGTAAAATTGCCATTTTCTCTTTCATTCTGGAGTAATACAGGTATTCATGTTCTGGCTGACATACATGATGGAAACGGTCTCTGTCCCTTTGTTGATAAAAAAAATTGATTATAATATACCTGGGTCATACCCTTGCACTTCATTTTAGATTCCAAAGTGAAATCAAGGACTGGTTTCCAAGATCTGTTATGATTTTTCAGACAGCGTCTTACAAAGCTATTCCCAAGGACCTTGAACAGTTCACTGAACTGAACTTTGTTAACTGGGACATTATTTGATCTTCAATTGCTGATGGTTCAAATGATTCTGACCATCAGCTAATACACTTCAATCATATACACATGGCCTACCTTACTCCGCTGAAGAATCATATAATAAAAATTAGAAAAGGACACCTAAATGGGGGACTGGCAGCAATCTTGACTTCCCTCTACATCTGAAAATAAACCTTATGGTATGCACTAACTATGTTAGAAATGTAATGCTTTTTCTTATTAAATGCAAAAAAATTATAATATCAGAGCTTCTCCGCTGCACTATGTTGATCACAAAACATTTTCTGACTTTCTCAATGTGGTTTCCATGTAGCAAGACAATATATGCCAAAACAGTAAAGAAACTTTTACAAGGAAATATTTTTTTTAACTGCTTTGGCTATGTTGTCTTTTTCGGCAGCGCAGAGTGCTTTAACAGCCAAGCAAAGCTCACCTAATAACTAAAGCCCTGCTGAATATTTGACATTGTAATAAACACAAAGTGTGCTTCGTGCTGCCCACTTTTTCAAACATTAAGCAAAATATACAGTACCTTTTGAAACATTTTTCAATGTAAAAAGAAAAATGCTGAATATTATCAACACATTATTTCATAAATTTCAGTTAATCAGAAAACAATTGGGACATCAATAGAGAAAGATGATTGGACAAAAACACAGGTAGGCAAACAGTATTCATCAGCCACAAGCACATGCAGAGACAGACATTGAAAGAGTGCAGCTAAAAGAGGGTTAAACTGTGTAGAAAGGACGGTAAAAGCAGAGAAGACAATAATGGCGGCTACGTACTGGATGCGTGGCGTGAGTGTGGTGTTTCTGTTGCATGTCAGTTGCGTGGATTTTTCTATGTCTTTGCACACCAGAAACGTGTCTGACGCGGCGCTGCTGCTGCTAGCCTTGACTGTACACATGTATGTTTCCCATTGATAAACTGCACTCAAGCAGTAGTATACTTCATGTTAAACATAAATATATACTGATTTGATTACAGCAAAGACAACATCATATTTCATATTTCTAGCATGCACGTGTTTCCGGCGCGGCTGGAGCCGTGCCTTACCCCCAATTTCCACCGGCTGCGTAAGGGCTGCGTATACGCTCCGGAACGGCGGCGGAGTCATTAGGTTTCCATTAAAGTCAATGTGTGCATTTCCACTGACTGCAGAACGACTGCGTTCCGACTCCAGCACATCTCCCGCACATCTCCGGCAGTCTGCAGCCCTCCTGAGCAGATACGCAGAGCTTCTATTTTTGCTGGACGCCGGAGAGCTCCGCAGCAATTCAGCACACGGCAGATAGTGCGGGACAGGAAGTCGAGCACAGAAACAAAATAAACATCTGGTTAATTTTCAAAGTAAAATACACCGTGCTCACGGCGGATCATATTTCCCTGCACTACACCTTGAAAACACAGCACAGAGTTGTTTCCCCTCTACTCCTCTGGATGGAAACAAACTGTTTTTGGTTTTGTGGTTCTATTCTACGTGAATTTGCGAGATCTCGTGGGTCCTCGTGACTACAGCTGTCAGTCACGGCTGCAGCCGTGCCGCAACAAATCCGGACCTGGTGGGTATTGACGGGCAGCGGAGCACGCAGCCGACACGCAGCGGAGCCGGTCCGCAGACGTTCTGCATTCAGTGGAAATCCGGAGTGAGACGTGCATGTCACGCAGGCAGTGTGCAAGCTCTAACCTGTTAACATGGGAGCCGAAATAAAATGGACACGCCACGCAGCTGACACGCTCACCATCCAGTGTGTAGCCAGCCTTAGACTGCTGCAATAGCAAGAGCTGATGGGCTAGCTACTGCTAAACAGCTGAAAAAGTGTATGAGGTAGATAAAGTGAATGATATAGGGAAGAGACAGAAGAGTCATACAAACTATCAAAGGGAGATGTACAAAGAGAGACATAACAAGACAAAGAAAGAAGAGAGGGATGTGGAATAGGTCAAACAAAAGAGATGCCTTTAAGATAGAGAGTGGAAAACAAGAGATCAACAATGAAGCCATGAACAGCAGAAGGGCAAAGTTAAAGCAGCGTCAGTAAGGTTGACTGACAGTACGGTGATTAGTTTCAACATGAAAACTCTAGACACTTCACCCTCATCCATCAACGCTAACACTTACTGACACACACATACACACACTCCCAACGAAGAAAAACAGGAGGTATGAATAGAATTTGAAGCAAGTGGGGTAATGTGAAATATTCATGGTGCAGGTATACAGCTTTATGTTGTACTAATAATTAAGGATGGGGGGAAAAAACTTTTTTTTGTTAAAGAAGGAAAGGAAATCGCAATACTCGATACTATCGAATCGCGATACTTGTAGAGCTTGCAATTAATGAAAATCGCAATACAAATCGAATCAGCACCCATGTATCATAAAAGAATCGAATCGGGACAAAAGCATATTGTCCAAGCCCTACTAATATTGTACGTTCATACACAACTAATGGAAGGTAATAGTCATATTTTTCTGTCATTATTTTAATCAGTTGTGGAAAATACTGTACTTAAATACAATTCTGAGATACTCAAGTATCTCTGCTACTGTATACTTCTACTCCACTACAGTTCAGAGGGAAATATTGTAATTTTTACTCCACTACATTTAACACATATAGTCACTAGATACTTTGTAGATTAAGATTTTAAATACAAAATATAATAACCTTAAAACTTATTATGCATTTTGAAAGATTAATCCAATGGTTTCCAACCTTTTCGGTTTGTGATAGTGATGGCCAAATAAAGCCTCATGAAACTTTGTGAACCATTTTCTTTATTTTTTGAGCCCACTTGATGGCGCCTGTTTCTTTAATCCAAGACTACCATCTAGTGGACTAAGAAAATAAATGAAATGGTTTATGAAGCTTCATGAGGCTTCATCTGGCCATCATTAGTTGTGACCGCTTACAAAAAGTCTGGTAGGTGCCTCTTGTCATGTTACAGATGTGTAGAGTGTTTAGCAGTTCCACTCAAGTGTGATTTCCCCTATTAACTTCTTATTATTTCATTAAAATAATTCCTTAAGGCCCAAAGAGGCACTGTGGCTCTGCTGTAACCCGTTGGCCTTTCTAGTGTTAAAGGGATGGTTTGGAGTAATTTCACCCTAGGGTCCTTTGCACCATGACCTCAAGCCAAACAAGCGCACGCTGTGATACATCAGCTTACGTCGTATTTACCAAACCTGCAGTTCATTGGGTAATCAGCGCCTTTCTCCGCCCACTATACCGTAAATTGCGCTGTAGCAAAGCGTTAAGTACTTGTGCTATGATACGGCTGAGTGCAGACTGCGATATTCCCACTGCTGATGCTATGACTGTTTGAAATCATACTGATGCCCATATTTGTAATGCGATTCAATGTCATCTTTGATTTATTGCAGTAACTGTAATATTGCATGGCTGCTTAATGATTTTGTGTTCACTCAACTGAAAAAGTGTGATCCTTGTGGCAAAAATCTTTTCAGTTCGTCTCCTTGGCCTATGTCTTCATCTTGCTCGGATTATTGCTGCAATTTCACCAGGAGGCATATGCGAGGAAACCCGCTTCCTGGTTTACACCTGCTTTTAAGAGGCGGAGAATTTTCACCGCAAAATAGAGGCGCGCTTTCACAAGCGTTTTTTTTTTTAAACATACAGAATCCATAATTAAGCGCACTTTACGCTTCCCCTCCCATCTCTTTATGGGAAACTCCCACTTTCCCCTTGACACTCCCGTGAATGCATATGCATGACACAGAAAAGCGCACTTTGCCATTTTCAGTTCCCGCGACAGGCTGTCTGCGCTTTTAAGTCAGAGTGGCCTGTTTGTACATACCTCGCCATGCTTTTACGTGCACGTTGCGAAACAAATACGCCTGAAGTGGGCGCAAAAGCGTTAGTACATCTGGCCCTCGTGTGCAAAGACCCCTCAATAACACGTGTAAGATCCAATACTCGCATGACGGCTTTCATTAAAAAAAATATATAGAGGAGCAACTGCCCTTGTTAATTCCAGAAGTCTCTAATATTCACTTTTTTAAGCTTCAAAGCTTTTGTTTGAATCTTCAGTACAAAGAGAAATTATTTGTTAATTGAAACAATTGTTTCCACTATAGAACAGACAAGTAAGATATAAATTCCATGGAGCATTGCAGTGAGAAACATCCATTTTTCCGAGATAAAAATTTTGTTCCCACCCCACTAATGGAAGGCCGAAGATTGAGGGTGAATCTTGTAGAACCCGTTGAATACATTTTGCAGCTTAAATCAGTTTTTGTTTTGAATCTGGATCAATCCAGATGGTGTGCTGGTTTGTTCCTGATTGCAATTATGACTCCGGTCGAGGTCTCCGTGCTGCGGCTCATGTGTTATGTTAAGTGCTATGTGCCACACCATAACCTTATTATCAAGAGATTCCTGTGTTTGTCTTTCTGGAGCAACATTGAGATTTTCTTTGAAAGATCCTGCAACCAGCTGCCCACTTTGCAACTTATATTTGTACTTTGGCCTAACCGATTTATAAGCTAAGGGGAAAATAAGTTAAGGACACACACACACACACACACAATTATGACGTACGGTATGATATTGTATGAAAACTTTACGCCGACCGCTAGCCATTCACATGACAACTGGTCACATGACCCATGACGTTAACCCTTTAGCCAAGAAGCCGGTAACCGTGAGCCGGTTACAGGGCACCGTGAGGTTACAGTCGTTTCAGCAGCAGTTGCAGTTGAGTTTAGCTGACAAAAGGAGACTGTGAGCCAAGTAAAGGGCATCATGAGCGTTACAGTTGAGTTTGGCCGATAGAAGGTGATTGTCCTCCGGCAATGATAGTTAAGTTTAGGCACCAAAACGACTAGTTAAGATTAGAAAAAATATTGCGGTTTTGGTTAAAATACCAGTCCCCTTAAGTTGTACTCCTGGGACACGAACACCCGTTTCTGGGACATGAACCCCGCTCCCCCGCTTGAAAGCCCTGTGTTTTAGGATCCATTCATCCATCAGTTGCTCATCTCCTTTCAGAAAGAAACATCCCTAAATCAAATCCCAGGTGCCTCGAAATGACTCCAATTCATCAAATGCGAAGTCAAAATTTCTGTCAAAGGTCTGTTGTACTTCCACTTATCCTGGCTTGTTAAAGGTCCCATGACATGGTGCTCTTTGGATGCTTTTATATAGGCCTTAGTGGTCCCCTAATACTGTATCTGAAGTCTCTTTCCCAAAATTCAGTCTTGGTGCAGAATTACAGCCACTAGAGCCAGTCCCACAATGAGCTTTCCTTAGTATGTGCCATTTCTGTGTCTGTAGCTATTGAGGAGAGGGGGGTGGAGGGGGAAAGGTGGAGGGTGGGGGTGTGGCCTTGACCAACTGCCACTTTGCTCGTTTGAAAGCCATGTCTCTCTCATGGGTGGGCCAAATTCTCTGGGTGGGCAAAGCAGAGAAAGGGTAGGTAACCCAGATCGGCCCATCTGAGCTTTCATTTTTTCAAAGGCAGATCAGGATACCCAGAGCTCGGTTTACACCTATCACCATTTCTAGCCACTGGGGGAACGCATATTAATGTTAAAAAACCTCATACATTTCCATGCCATGGGACCTTTAAGTCATTTCGGATATGAAAGGTTTCATTCAGCAGATGGAGATAGTTGTCATACTTTTTCTAGCTGAACTAATTAGTGATGGATCTTATTTGTTTAAACAGCGATGCTTCACCAACCAGTGCCTCCCATGAAGACACAAATGAAACATACAGAGAAAGGAAAAGAAGGAATAAAGACAGAAGAAGCCAAAGGAGAATGTGAAGGGAGTAGGAGAGTAAAAAGTAAAACTTCATCCCTCCCTCTCTGAAGTTCAGTGCTGCTCTATGAATTTATAATCTGCCTCAGGAGGTAGGGAGAAAACTCAAACGGCAGAGATCAGATGAAAGTGACAGCGACTGTAAAGAGAAACGACAATGTAGTTGAACAGCAGGTTCAGAGACAGTGATGAGGAACAGAGGCAGAATGAAGGGGAGAGAACAAGTTAAGAGTGTAGATCAAAGGTGTGTAGTAGTAATAGTAAGGATATATGCTTAATTTGTGTACAGGATCATGACACCCTTTCTCACTTACACACATTTCTAAAATAATTTTCTTAACAGTCTTTGGGCCGTGTCTGTTCTTGTATGTCACTCTGACCATTATTCTCTCAAATAAACTAAACTATCAGAAGATTTGCTCCTTGTTGCTTCTGATATTCACAGGGCTTTAAATTAACTTGTTTGATCACCAGCCAACATGGCTAGTCGAATTTTAAAGTTACCAGATAAATGGATTCTCCGCTAGCCACATGTTTGGTTTTTGTTTTTCCTAACTAACTTTACTTTAATTTCAGCTCCTATGGTTTGTTTTGCGTAGTTCCGTTCGTCTTCTCCGTTTCGGCGTAGCTCGTAATCGATTCCACACATGCTAGGCACGTAGCCTACGGTTGTATGACACATCACAACATAAGGTTTTTGTTGTTGTTGTGCTTTATACGTCACAACCAGTGTGACTTATAAAGCACAATATTTGGAGGGGTGCCCATCTCCCAATTGTTGCGCAAGACCGATCAAAATTTTCTCAATATGCAGTAGGCCTATAACATTACAATATTTCATGGGTGCAAGCCAAGACAATCAGTCTATAGCCTACATGACAACACACACACACACACACTTAACAATTTTTGATAATCCGATATGCTATAGTATTCGTAAAGCAACACTGACATAGGAGGTTGCATTGGCTAAAGTTGTTTGGATGCACGTTGTTTTATAACAAGGAGAGGCAAAGTTGTGCATTACAACACAGACATGACAATAATTGGCACCAATCTGGCGCACTTACAAGAGCAGTCAACTGAATAAATGCCAGGTATAGCCTATCGGCGACTGGCACGCAATCAGTGCACTTGCAAATGAGAGCCTGCAGTATGACCGATCGTGTGACATTATTTAACCATCCATCTACAGCAAATACGATCAGACATCATTGAACAAAGCACATTCGCCTAACCGTACAAACAGGCCATCTCTCAAATTGAAAAAAGCACCACGGCGGATGCTGACAGACAGCCTACAACAAGCCAAACATCACCACGGCGGGTGCTCTCTCTCTCTCTCTATCTCTCACACTCACACTCAAACACACACACACACACACACACACACACACACACACACACACACACACACACACACACTCACTCACTCACTCACTCACTCACTCACTCACTCACTCACTCACTCACTCACTCACTCACTCACTCACTCACTCACATACATACATACATACATACATACATACATACATACATACATACATACACACACGCACGCAACTTCTCCAACTCCAAGGCTAGACTGTTTCACTAAGACATTTAACCATGCAGTATGCCGAAGCCGGAAAGGACACACACACAGTCGCACACAATCAGTTCTATCATCACAATTCAGTCACTGTAAATATTGAAAAAATAGCCTCTTACCTTAAGATAGTTAAGTTGTCTTTCTCTTTCATCTGGGGTATTTCCACTGACCTTGTGTGGGCCTGGCTGTCCCTGTGTTTGTATATCTTCTTTCGTAGCCTCTTTGCTTAAGAGCTAGTAACATCACCGTTGATCCATTCTTCTGCGAGGTGTAAACCCGGTCCATTTTCTGAGAGTAGCAACATTTTTGCTTTTCTACACACTAAACAGCCCAATTTTCCTGCCTTAAACCAGAGGCTATGTGCAATGTTCCTCACAGGTGAGTATTGCATCACCATGTTAAAAAAGCAAACATAATCAGGTTTATTTGAACTATAGTTCATGGTGGATTCATGGATAGTACAATAACATTGCACATCAAACACTAGCTGCCACAAAAATACACACATGTCTCAAGCACTTTGGTCAAATATGTATTTGTGACTTATTTTAACTCATGATCATGTTGACTTTAGTATCTTTTAGTGTCTCTGCATCCTTGTCCTATGAGAAGTGCATGACTAAAATTATGAACACAACTAAAATAAACTTGAAAGAAAACTGTTAGTGAGTGATTCTGGATTTTTTTTGTACATGCTCCTAGATTTAATGGAAGGAATTGTGGATTCCCAGCATCTACACAAACCCTGAGCCAGTTTGACAGCCTCATGCCAGCGCCAGCAACCCCTGGTGGAGAGGATGAACAGCAAACTTGCTTTGAAGAACTGCAGAGACAGAGTGGTTTGACATCTCCTCTACAACGGGAATCTGCTGTAGAGAACTACATCACCCTGAAGAACATGGCTGATCTTTAATGTACAGTTGTGCTCATAAGTTTATGAACCCATGTTAAAGTTGACTAAAAAGAGGAATAAAAAAATCATCTTATGGAAATTTATTTTAATGCATTAATTTAAAAAAATGAGGAAAAATCCAACCTTTAAAGACACCAATTTTCTTTGTGAATGAATAATGTATTGTAAAAAAATAAATGTTCTTTATACATACAGGGGGCATAAGTAAGTACACCGGGTCAAGTACAGGGTGTGTATACTACTGTATTTTAAAGGAAGAACATTCATTTATTCACGATACATTATTCATTCACAAAGAAAATTGGTGTCCTTAAAGGTTGGATTTTCCTCATTTTTTTAAATTAAGGCATTAGGATCAGATTCCAAAAGATGATTTTTTTTATTCCTCTTTTTAGTCAACTTTAGCATGGGTTCATAAACGTGTAAGCACAACTGTAGCTTATTTGCAAAGGTGGGACCAAGTCAGTTTGGTAAATTGCAAGTAAGTCTTTGCAGTGAAGTCCCAAGTCCAGACAGGCAAATCCCAAATCATACACTTTTGTATTTTGAGTCATTAACATGTCTCATTGAAATCTTCAAATGTAGAAAACATATCAATACATAATAATAAATAAATTGAATTTGCACAAATCATGAATGTATTTTTTTAAAATAAGTTTTACCTGGTGCTACTAACCTTAAAGGAGAATTACGGCCAATTTTTACATTAATCTTGATCGCTATACCTACGCGAGTACTTTCGATAGAAAAAACCACGACCGAATCAGTGCAGGCAACATGGAGAAGCTGCACCTTCATGTACAAGCCGCTCCGTGGATAATTATGGGGATGATTATCCCAGAAGCCTGGCTGAATACACTCACCGGAGGACAGCTAGCAGCTACTACCGCACTACTGTTTTTTTTTAGGGGGGAATAAACTTCAAGACGTGACATGACCTGTCCTCTGGAGGACAGAGCCACACCACCGCCGCTCCGTGGATTGTTATTGGGATGATTATTACAGAAGCCTGTCGGAATATACTCACCGGACGGCAGCTAGCAGCTAACAGCTAAAGGCTATCAGCTAGCAGGGCAAACTAGCTACTGGCAGGATTGAGACAGAGACCAGGGTAGGTAAATTTAAACAATGTCTGAGTTGAAAATGCATCTTGTTGACACGTAAGTTCCCTGTTCATGTGGCACAGACATATTAATTGCATTTTGTGTCTGTTAAGAGGCACAAAGGCACTCTAAAGCTTGCCCCGACAACTGCCGTTTTAGCCCAGGGGACGCTTGTAGTACGTAGCTGCAGCTACTCCGTGTTGCCTGCACTGATTCGGGTCGGGGTTTTTTCTATCGAAAGTACTCGCGTAGCTATAGAGATCAAAATTAACGTAAAAATTGGCCGGCATTCTCCTTAACACTGTACTTCAGATTTTCACAATGAAAAAGACTAAATGAAATTGCCTCTACTTCTGTAATTTTCGACCCACATGTTTCACATATTGCAATCTATTCTTCATGCTTCTCTTCAATATATGCTATCTGGTCTGCAGTCTGTCAGATTGGCTAAAGTGGATCTGGGAAATGATGCATTCATGACGTATCTGGGAATAAATAGCATTAGTTGATTCACTAAAATATTTTTTTATTTGTACAAATGGTAATATACAGTCTATGAACAAATCCTTTTAAATGGCTTTAAATACAGTGTAAACACAAGAGTCCACAGTCTGATTTCTATTTATTATTTTATTTTTAATAGAAACAATATTTACCATCAAAGTAGCTAAATGTACATAACATACATTACATACATACAAGGTATACAGCCAATAGATAGTGTTTATAGAAAAAAAATCAAACATCACAATGTTTGTGACCAAATACATCAATGTCGATTTTGCAGCCATATTGTAGGGTTGACAATTGGTGCTTTCACAAATAATAACACAATGAGAGTTTTGATAAATAATCAACAGTAATGTGGATACAATGACTAAGTGGGCTAATAATGCAGCCTTTAAAAACAAGGAAAAGACAAAACTTGTGTCATATCACGATAAACATATGCAACATTTAAGACAATATCTAGTCTCATATCTAAAGTATGTTGATATAACATTGATATATTTCCCAGCCCTAACAGCCATGTTTCATAAATGACACTACTTTCCTGACATTTAAGTGGTGATGTGTTATCTAACCAAACTACACAACAAGCATAAAAAATAGCAAAACTGGCCCAAACATTTGGCAACTACTATTAATGCAGTACAATGCAAACAAAAAGCTTTTAATTTATCTGCATCTTTTACCACATAGGTAATTCAATGACAATGGTTCAAGGGGCTGACAGTTAAGAGCTGTCTAAATGCATCCAAAGACAGGGGATTTCTTAATCCCAAAGTTAATTTTTGCCTTAAAGGTGTAGTTAGGAGTGGCAACATTAAAGTATTGGCACATGTATTTGCCATAGAAAGTGTTGAACTGGCCAGGAAGTGAAGGCGTGGCTGAGGTTCCATACCAGCAGGAGGTATGCATGGCACACCTGTGGCAAACATGAAGACCTCCTCCAGTGTTACTTCACTTTGACTTTCTAAAAGTAGAAAGCAATTAGAATGAACAACATCCACAACAACTCTGGAACTGTTCATTATAATTTCTGTGGATAAAATAACACAATTAAAAGAAAATTCACCAACCTTCACAATCAAGAAGGTAGTCTGCCCAGAAAGATAGTGTTTGTTTCCTCCTGTACCCTCTTGTTGCTTCCACGCAGACTTGGCTCTGGTCGGAAGATATTTTCAATGTCCGTAGCAGATAACTTTTTATCTGACAGGCAGAGAACAGGTGTCAGGACTTCAGGATGCTGCTGCAGCACTGTTAACACCTGCAAGATGGAAAGCCCATCCTTGAATCTGAAATACAATAACAGGTTACCAGAAAATTGGAATGTGCACTATATAGCAGCAAGACAGCAACACCATGTTTTACCCCAAACAATTATTTTTTTGAAACAGTAACTAACAAAAAACATACCTTTCGATTGCACTGTGGTTTCTGTCAGTGATATACCACTTGAGGTACTCCTTTACAATCGACTGCTTTTCCTCCACTGACCTTACATGTTTGAAGCACCCTGCTGTCTGAAACATGGTGCTGTTCTGTACCAGGGTCTCCAATGAGGATGCATTGTGTATCTAAAAAAATATATGATGACCTTAACTCATTTGAAATTGAAAAAGTAATTATATAATAGTCATATCAGAAAATTACATTGACATAAGTAGACAAAACTGCACCCTTCACTAACCAACAACCTTTGCTAGAATGTTACACCCTCATACCTTTCGTAACACTTTCCCTATTTCCTCATCTGTAATGTCTCCTATAGATGAGTTGAAATTGGACTGGCCTGAGATGTGGCTGACCAGATCCTTTG
Organism: Zingel zingel; assembly: GCA_023566125.1. NCBI lineage: Eukaryota > Metazoa > Chordata > Actinopteri > Perciformes > Percidae > Zingel > Zingel zingel. The sequence continues at coordinate 10,467,275 of CM042323.1, forward strand.
AGAGGAAATTTGGACCAGGTCCTTTTATGTACTATGGATACAGAAATCATCTTTCCTGCCAAACTACAGTGCCTTGCGAAAGTATTCGGCCCACTTGAACTTTTCGACCTTTTGCCACATTTCAGGCTTCAAACATAAAGATATAAAACTGTAATTTTCTGTGAAAAATCAACAACAAGTGGGACACAATCATAAAGTGGAACGAAATTTATTGGATATTTCAAACTTTTTTAACAGATAAAAAAACTTAAAAATTGGGCGTTCAAAATTATTCAGCCCCTTTACTTTCAGTGCAGCAAACTCTCTCCAGAAGTTCAGTGAGGATCTCTGAATGATCCAATGTTGACCTAAATGACTAATGATGAAAAATAGAATCCACCTGTGTGTAATCAAGTCTCCGTATAAATGCACCTGCTCTGTGATAGTCTCAGAGGTCCGTTTAAAGAGCAGAGAGCATCATGAAGAACAAGGAACACACCAAGCAGGTCCGAGATACTGTTGTGGAGAAGTTTAAAGCCGGATTTGGATACAAAAAGATTTCCCAAGCTTTAAACATCCCAAGGAGCACTGTGCAAGCGATAATATTGAAATGGAAGGAGTATCAGACCACTGCAAATCTACGAAGACCCGGCCGTCCCTCTCAACTTTCAGCTCATACAAGGAGAAGACTGATCAGAGATGCAGCCAAGAGGCCCATGATCACTCTGGATGAACTGCAGAGATCTACAGCTGAGGTGGGAGACTCTGTCCATAGGACAACAATCAGTCGTATACTGCACAAATCTGGCCTTTATGGAAGAGTGGCAAGAAGAAAGCCATTTCTTAAAGATATCCATAAAAAGTGTTGTTTAAAGTTTGCCACAAGCCACCTGGGAGACACACCAAACATGTGGAAGAAGGTGCTCTGGTCAGATGAAACCAAAATCGAACTTTTTGGCAACAATGCAAAATGTTATGTTGGGCGTAAAAGCAACACAGCTCATCACCCTGAACACACCATCTCCACTGTCAAACATGGTGGTGGCAGCATCATGGTTTGGGCCTGCTTTTCTTCAGCAGGGACAGGGAAGATGGTTAAAATTGATGGGAAGATGGATGGAGCCAAATACAGGACCATTCTGGAAGAAAACCTGATGGAGTCTGCAAAAGACCGGAGACTGGGACGGAGATTTGTCTTCCAACAAGCCAATGATCCAAAACATAAAGCAAAATCTACAATGGAATGGTTCACAAATAAACATATCCAGGTGTTAGAATGGCCAAGTCAAAGTCCAGACCTGAATCCAATCGAGAATCTGTGGAAAGAACTGAAAACTGCTGTTCACAAACGCTCTCCATCCAACCTCACTGAGCTCGAGCTGTTTTGCAAGGAGGAATGGGCAAAAATTTCAGTCTCTCGATGTGCAAAACTGATAGAGACATACCCCAAGCGACTTACAGCTGTAATCGCAGCAAAAGGTGGTGCTACAAAGTATTAACTTAAGGGGGCTGAATAATTTTGCATGCCCAATTTTTCAGTTTTTTATCTGTTAAAACAGTTTGAAATATCCAATAAATTTCGTTCCACTTAATGATTGTGTCCCACTTGTTGATTCTTCACAAAAAAATTACAGTTTTATATCTTTATGTTTGAAGCCTGAAATGTGGCAAAAGGTTGAAAAGTTCAAGGGGGCCGAATACTCATGAAAATACATAGTAATCATGTTAAATCAGTTTTAATATTAAACAAGCATGGCATGGTTGAATGATGTAGTTCCTTTAAAACACTCCACGCAAAACAGTACCTGTTGAGTTGTAGACAAGGTAGCGGCTCTCTGCAGGTCCATCAAATATGGGTCGTTTGTTCAGGCTTTTCATCAGGAGTGAGAGGAATTCTCTTTTTGGGCCACCTGTATCAATACCTTCCTCAAACACACCTGCATCATCAGAAAACTTTACTAGGAGGTCCTTCTTTTCAGATAATGTTCCTCTTTTGAATCCTCTGACGGCTCCATCCCAGATGTCAGAGCGGCAAATCTGCTGACGGTGTGTCGATCAATCTGGAGTGCCAGGTTTGCAATCACTTCTAAAATAGATTGCTGTTCTACCCTACCAACAAATAGATGATGATGTAATGATACTTGGTGGAAGACACATTTAACCAGAAAAAAAACAACAGTTGTAGTAAGGGTGACTTGATTTCTTACGCTGTATCCGAAATATCATGAGTGACAGCATCACTGTCTCCTAAATCCTCTACTATAATGGGTGCATACAGTTCTGTATTTGCTGAAAAATTAAGAAACACATTTACATTCTTCATGTCTCTAAATGAATCAATCAATCTCCAAATTTAGAGAGGAAAGCACCATACCTATAACATGTAGTTTCCATTGCACTTCCTGACGTTCCTGGACAGTCTTCTGCTTCGGAAAGTAAGATCTGCATGAGTTATTGGACTGGTGAGTAGAAGGGCTTAAAGATAAAGTTAGGGGTATCAGATGTCCTATTTATAAAGAAAGGCACTACTCTAAACAAAATGAACAATTATCATTTTGGGTCTCTAAGTCAGTGTCACATATTACTTTATGTACTGTAGTTAGCCACAGAATATTTAAAGACAAAGCTAGAAAACAAACACATATACACATACATCTCGGCCACTGTAATAAAAAAACACTCTAAGGGAACTAAATAGTAGTTTCTAGTTTTTAATATCTCTACACATATAGGAGCCACATATTACCATAGTTTCTGGATCAAGGTGTGGAGTTTCTTCAACATCAATACTCGTACTGGTCAAGATTGGTTTAAATAGCTGAAAGTAAAAAACAAATCACAGTTGCTTCAGATTTGATGGAAATAACCTTAAATATAAGCAATATGAGTATCTCTCATGTGATGAGCATCCTGACCCACACTGTTAAAGGGCATGCCATCTTTGACCTGCATGTGAGTCATGAAAGCAGGTACAACATGGCAAATGTTACACTTACTACTGCATCAGCTGATTTGAATTCAGCAGCACTTCTGCTTGTAATGATCACCTCTGAATCAGACTAGTCTGAGTTGAATTGCTCAGCTGTGAAATACAAGATTAGACAAGAAGATTTGAATGTATCTGAACAATGGGCCAATTTACTTATACTAATCAATTTAAGAGAGCTGTTTTTCTTTGGTTATTGATATCAGAATTACTTACAATTAGTAAGGAAATCTTCCACCGTACAAATGTACAATGTGAGGCGTTGCCAAGCCTTCCCAACTGCATCCTTGTAGAGTTTCAGAGAGAATATTAATTACCTTTGTACCATCAGGATAGAGCAGAAGGTAGGGACCAGCCTCTACATTTTTGTTAAAATCTTTCATTTTCTGTACGGCTGCTTTGCGCAATTGCTCTGCAGCCGACCAAGGGGTAGTACCATTCCTCTGACAGGTTTCAGCACTCCATCCTTTATGCGCATAATACCAACTGAAATTTACAGAGAAACATAGAAGTAGGTTCATTGACACATAGCAAATACATGACAGAATGGACTACCAGCAAAACAGAAGTTACCTTAACACTGCTTTCAGTGGTTCTTTTTTCTTTTTGAAACATGATTGTCTCTCCTTCTCTTTTAAACTTCGAAAATTCAGGAATGTAGCCAGTGCACTATTTCCTGTGCTTCCAGTTCCTGCTTCAAACATAATCCAATCAAATAATATCAGTGCATAGATCACTGCTAATCTTGTTGTTCACACTAGAACTGCAAAAAGTAATACATTTTGATAATTGACTAATCAGTTTGAGTTTTTTTTTTATAAAAAAAGTAAAACTTTTTTTTTTTAAACTCTGATGTCAGCTTGTTGAATGTGAATATGTTCTAGTTTCTTCTCTCCTCTGGGTCAGGAAACTGAATATCTTTGAGTTGTGGACAAAACAAGACATCTGAGAATGTTCTCTTTGGCTTTGGGAAAAACTGATCCACATTTTAGAAACCAAACTACTAATCCATTCATCCAGACAATAATTCACACATTAATCGATAATGAAAAAATGTGTTAGTTGCAGCCTTTGTTCACTCAGAGTACAGAAGATGGATAATCTAAGACTAATTAAAAATGATGTAATCTTTGAATCGCTTGTGCCAGGCTTAGCAGCATCATGCAGAAATGTGATGTTCTTGCCACATGAACTGCAGAATGCTGTTTCAGCATGTAGGTCGAATCCACAAAAAGGACAATACATACTGTAGTAATCTGTAATAAAAGAAATAGTGTCATTAGGTGAGCATTAGGAATGTAAACATTAAATAAATAAACCATTTACTAAACATTAACGTTATATGGTATTTGTTTAAGTGCTATGCTTCATGTACCACATAACCATAAGCAAGTACAGAACCTTGAGCAATGTTAACCTTCATAGTGAAGTGAGTACACACACACACACACACACACACACACACACACACACACACACACACAGGATGGATATATTAACAAGTAATGCTAGTTAATGTGTCTCCAAAAATGCTCACTGATCCTTGGAGGCACACGTCTCCCACAGTAAAATCATGATCCTCCCTTGATCCTTACCTTCGTGCCAACTCTAACCCCTTCAAGCAGTGGTAGTTTAACTTCTCTCTACTAGCGGAGGATCACTACACTGTAAAAACGAGAACTTGAAATTACTCATCTTACTTTGATTTTTAATTAAACAGAACAAAAAATACATAATGGCATTGTAAACTTTGTTAAATTAGTTACTTCAACTCACTGTATTAAGTTTATTGTGATAAGTTGGTCTCAATTCAAAATGTATGTTGGCGAAAACAGGGTTTCCTGGGCAGTTCTGCAGGGGCCCACATTTAGCCCAACCCCGATCTGCATACTGCAGTCAGCTGCAATTTGTTCATTGGCTGGTCAATTCCCATGATGCAAGGCGGTACATAGAGTTGTGTTAAAGTTTGCTGAAAAGTTAGCAGTTTGTTCAAAATACAAATGTAACTTTATGAAGTCCATTTATTAAACGTGTCTGCTTAGAATGTAGTGTTTTGTTGCCTGGTAACTGTCATTGTTGTGCTGGTTTACATTTGTAACCATGAGTTAGGTGACTGTTACATTTGATAAGAAGAGCTGGAGGATTACAGCATTAATAGGCTTCTTTCAGCTATTAATCTGCAGTGTGTCACTTCAGTATTGACCTGTTTATGTCAAGTGATGCAAGCTTTAGAGGGGTTCCTATTTTGCATGTGGGCTTTTTTTTTAGAACTCAAAACTTAGTTTTTATACATGTAAGTAAATTATCTGATCAAAAGGTAATTAGTTGACATGACTTTATTTTGAATTATTTAGTATGTTAAACTTAAGATGTTAAGTTTGTGTATGTATGAAAGATAAATTATTTAAACAAAACATTATTAGTTGGCACAACATATGAAAGTTAATTATTTGAACAAAACATTAGTTGGCAGAACTATTTTCAAAACGTAGGAGTTTGAGTTGGCCTCAAAACTCAAAAATCTAGTGCAGTAAGTTGCCTTGAAATTTTTTGAGTTTTCACAACATTTTCGTTTTTACAGTGTATAAGCAATTCCTACACTCTATATCACTCTATTTTTTGAGCCGGGGGATAAAGCTGGGAACTTCTGGCTCATCAGGCCATTCCAGCCATCAGAGCTGACACAGGCGAGATCCACATGGATCCTGTCAACATTAATGAAATATTTGCTAAATTCTGTCTTGTATAAAGTACTTGAAAGCAATACTTGAGTAAAAGTACAAGTATCTTACCAGAAAATGACTTTGGTAGAAGTTAAAGTCTCCTTTTAGAATATTACTTGAATACAAGTCTTAAAGTATCAAATATTTACTGTACTTAAGTATCAAAAGTAATTTTCTAATATTAAATGTATTTAAGTATTAGAAGTAAAAGTAAAAATACTTTGATCATGAACTTTATGGCCAAAGGTGTGTAACGTTATCTTCATCACCACTGTCGTCGGGGTGATCGTCATCGGTTACCATAGCGACATAGCCTGCAGCAGGTGCTTCCATGACGGTATCACCTATTATGCTTCCTCCTCTCATTTGTTTTTTTGCTGCTTGGCAACAAACAGGAGCAGTGATTCTCCAAACCTGCTTTTTTTACAGTGTAACAAATTTCTTCTGATTTTATTTTGTAGTAACAAGTAGCTAAGCTGCTTAGGGGAAATGTAGTGGAGTAAAATTATACATTTTATTTAGGAAATGGATTGGAGTAAAAGTAAAAGTTTCCGGAAATATAAATAACAAAGTAAAGTACAGATACGTGAAAATTCTACTTAAGTACAGTAGCAACGTATTTGTACTAAGTTACATTACAACACTGGCTAAATTCTATGCTGAACTGTATACCTCTGACTGCCCTCCCATTGCGGACGACACGCTTAACAATATAACCTTCCCTCAAAGAGACGTTGAATCCGCAAATTACTTGGGTGGTCTTAACCACCGCTGAGGTTCTAGAAGCCATCAACTCGCTACAGAGCGGTAAATCCCCAGGGCAGGATGGCTTCACCGTAGAGTATTACAAAACATTTTCCGCTCTCCTCGCGCCAGTCCTGAGAGATGTGTACAACGAGGCTTTTCATCATCGTTGTCTGCTGGACACACTGTCGAAGGCCACTATCTCTTTAATTCTGAAGAAGGGGAAATACCCCCTGCTTTGCGGTAGCTATAGACCAATCTCACTCCTCAATGTGGACCTCAACATTCTCTCAAAGGTTCTTGCACTCCTTCAACGGGTGATGCCTTTCAGTATCCCGCTGGATCAGACAGGGTTCATGCCTGGCCGACAGTCTTCCCACAACACTAGACGCCTACTTAACATCATTCTCTCGTCGAGTAATGATACCTCGGAAATCGTGGTGTCCCTCGATGCCGAAAAAAGGCCTTCCACAGGGTCAAGTGGGGGTACCTATATGAAGCAATGGACAGGTTTGGCCTGGGCAACAATTTTATCCTTTGAGTTAGATGGTCCGTCTTACCCCTCTCCCTCGTGGGCCGGATAAATTTGATTAAGATGTTGGTCCTCCCCAAATTTCTTTATCTTTTCTAGCACATCTGGGTACTTATTGTTAAATCTTTTTTTCGACAAGCTGGACAGGGCGATATCTAAATTTCTACGGGGCAACAAACCTGTTAGGATCCGAAGCCTGGCGCTCCCTAACTTCAGACGATACTACTGGGCAGCTAATTTGCAGAAACTCCTATACTAGATGAGCGATGACTGCGCCTCACTACCTCTCTGGGTATATTTTGAAAGGGCGAGTTCACACCTTCCACTGCGGTCGGTCCTCTGCTCTCAACTCCCTCTGCTTCAACATCGGTGAGCACATGCCCGATTGTATCCCTCTTGCTCAAGATCTGGAGTCAGGTTAGGAAAAACTTTGGCTTACAGGGCCCTTCCATCTTGACCCCACTGCTTAAAAACCATGTCTTTACACCTTCAAGTTCAGATCTGGCATTCAGAGCCTGGCACAGTAATGGTATCGACAGCATCAAAGACCTATACAAGGATGGCGTGTTTACATCCTTCACAGAGCTTTCCTCCCTTTATGATTTGCCTAAGTCACACCTCTTTCGCTTTTTCCAGATTAGGGACTTTGTCAAGAAGACTTTCCCCCACTTTCCAAACCGCCCACCCGAAACCCTGACTGATTCCCTCCTGGTGATAGATCTCGACCGAAAGAAATGCGTTTCTGCATTGTACGATCGATTATGCTTGACCCCCGCGAACCCTCGTACTTTGACAAAAGCGGCATGGGAGGGCGATCTGAACATGAATATTACGGACCAATAATGGGACCTTGCTCTGACTATGGTTCACTCATCCTCCACATGTGCTCGTCATGGCCTAATCCAATTCAAGGTCCTTCATAAAGTCCACTACACAAATGCAAAATTGTCTAAAATATACTCCACTGTCTGGGACGCCTGTAACAGGTGTAACCAGTCTCCTGCCAACCATACTCATATCTTCTGGTCTTGCCCTAAATTAACAACTTTTTGGTTTTGGAGTAGAGCCTATGAGCACATTATTCCCCCTAACCCATTGTCAGCCATTTTTGGCATTTCCCCTGACGCTAACCTCCCTGTTGCACTGAGGCGGGCCCTGGCATTTACATCTCTACTGGCTCGGAGACTGATCTTGTTCAACTGGAAGCTTTCCCGCCCCCCTTCACACAACCGTTGGATTAAAGAGGTGCTCGACAATTTGAAGCTTGGATCTTATTTGAAAGGCTGTATCTCGATATTCTTAGAGACATGGAACCCTTTCCTAGAACCGGTTGACTCCCTCAGTTTATTTCCTGACTTGGAGGACTCCTTCTGGACTGCTGCATTTTGGACTGCATTTGACGCCAGCTGCCCCCCCCCCCCCCCCCAGCTGGGTTGATTTGCGGGTGGGAAGGGGACTTGAGGGGAAGTGACATATCAGTTCCACTATGCTGTGTTCACTTTGTTCACTGTGCTGTGTCACTTGTTAAAATTTAAAATTCTAATAAAAAAAAGTTGAACATTTTAGTGACCATTATTGACAATAAAATATCTCTTTTTTTGACAAAATTTGAGACCCCCCTCAAATTTAGCTTTTGAGGCTTTCAGGGGGTCTCATGGGTTAATCGGGGGGGTCGAGCCCCCCCGGACCCCCACTGTATTTCGCACACTGATCACGACATCAGTGTTCATGAGAAATGTATGGTTAATACTACAAGCAGTGCTGCCAGATAAAGACTACATTTCCAAGCCAAACACACACACAACCCAAATGTATTGGTGGATAACAGAACAATCTGGCAACATTTCTGCAGCCTGCCGATTCAAACAGAAGCAATATTATTTGCTTCATTCATCACCAGCCAAACTGGCAAGTAACTTTACAATGTTAGCCGCCAAAATTAATTTTTACCTGCATTTGGCGGATGTCAATTTAAAGCCCTGGATATACACTACATTTATTTCACTGCTATCTGGAAGACAGTTATGGGCAGTGGTGGCCTAGAGGTTAAAGAAGTGAGCTTGTGGCCAGGAGATTGTCAGTTCAATCCCCAGACTGGCTCAGTGGCCAGCAGATCAGACTGTGGTTGTACTGGGCTTCTTCCACGTGTGAATGTGAGAGGTTGTCATCTTACCTGGTTAAATAGATAAAAATAAAATAAAGTTAACAAGCCCAACACACAAACTACACAGTACCTGCCTGAAAAACTTAAATTATTTTAAATAAAACTGAAACGTCTTACCCAGTTGATTCTTTGAGTTCACCCCTCAGCCCTGACAGCAACCCAAAAGTTAATTTTAGACATTATACACTCGCACACATGCCAGTATGACGCATGAATGTAGTTACATAACACAAGTCCATCAGATATATTATGTGTGTCTGGCTTAGACAGGACATCAATACTAGCTCAATCATTATTAATTGACTGGAAAACATTGATGGAAAGATACACATTAAAACAGAGAACACTTCATGAGTTTGCATGTTTACTGTTGTTACTACTACAGTTACTAAGTAAAGCTTATTTACATATGATTCAAAATAAAGTACAAAATGCAGAATTCAATTAGCTGATTATGCCGTTTCTGAAGATTTTCTAATGCAGTTAGTATTATTTCTAATGTCTGACTGAGGCTGGAATATATCATTTAGGTAATACAGCAGTAACAGGAATGCAATGAGTTTTAACTAACCACATATAGAATGGAAATGTACATTATTTATCTTGGAAATACATTAATATATCAAGTCCTTCAGTGTAAGTATGTGTGATTACAAAGAATGAGTGCAGGGGAAATGAAAGTGAAGTGGCCAACTGCTGTGAGAACTGTGTGCTGGTGTAGGTACAGTATGTGTGCACAGTGTGCGCATTGGTGTGTGAACTATGATTGGTCTCTTTGAAATTGAGCATCCAGTGGAGTATAAAGTGGTCCCCTGCTGTGAACAGATGTGAGTGCACAAGTTGACATAGTGTACCATTGCCCTAACCCATTGCTCTCTGTTTTCAGTGTGTGGCTGTCGTATTGGCCTCTGCTTTTTGAGCAAGCAGTTATTACAGCAATTTATATGGCAGCCTTTTTAAAGTGTTGACATCCAAGGCATTAAATACTAGAACAACAATGAACATTACATTGAAAGATAACAACAGAAGACCTTCGGAGCAGCCAAAAGCAACCAGTTTCAGTTCTAGTTAACTAGTGAAAAAGTATATAAGCCCTTACATGCAACAGAGCTCAGTGACCGCCCGGTTTTTAAACGGCTCTGGTTCCGGAAGTGATTTTCACCATTTAATATCTCCATTGACATTGCACTAAATGCTTATATAAAGAGTGTTAAGGCAGGTGGGTCCGGGTACCGTTCGTTCATTTGTTTTTGCTTTCACATATGAAATCGAAAAAACGAGAAAACAACTCCTTTTTCCGTTTTTCCAATTATGACTTGATTTTTGGTTTTCCCGTTCTTGCACGGAAATCAGAAAAAACACTTGATATTCCGATTTTCCCCTGTGGGTGGTGCTAAATCTGACTGGCAGGATATGCATTCATTGTTTTTCAAAATAAGAGTTTACCCACACTGCATTTGTTAGCCTGTAAAATAGTCTATATGCATGCTATTTGTCACCCAATTATTTGGCTTAACTGACTGAAAAAATCTATTGAAATAAATGTAAACATGTTCACGTATTGACAGTTATCAGACAAAAGGCACGATCTGTTTTTGTAGGAGAGTAGGAGAGGGGAAGACCCATCTCATCGTTTAACCCTATTTTTTGTTCCCGGTCATGTTGCATTAATACTCATCAAAAAAATGTTAATAATACATGTATTCTTTATTTTAGATGTTTGTAACTTAAATTCGTATGAATAATTCAAAACAAAAGTATGTCTATTTGTTATTATCAGACAAAAGGTAGAATGGAGAGAAGGTCCTTCTTATAGTTTCTATTGCATTTCTTCGCAATATAGTTTACTTTTGCCTTCCCTTGCCAATAGGTTTTGCTATCCCTTATACAAGACAACCATTGGCAAACACCTATTCCACTTTTGAATGAATCATCTCATAAGTGAAAAAATTCCACTAATTAACAAAGCACACCTGTGAAGTGAAAACCATTTCAGGTGACTACCTCATGAAGCTCATTGAGAGAACACCAAGGGTTTGCAGCGCTATCAAAAAAAGCAAAGAGTGGCTACTTTGAGGAATGTAAAATATAAGACATGTTTTCAGTTATTTCACACTTTTTTGTTAAGTACATAATTCCATATGTGTTCATTCATAGTTTTGATGCCTTCAGTGAGAATCTACAATGTAAATAGTCATGAAAATAAAGGAAATGCATTGAATGAGAAGGTGTGTCCAAACTTTTGGCCTGTACTGTTTATATACTCACACATATACATATATATATATATATATATATATATATATATATATATATATATATATATATATATATATATATATATATGTGTATATATATATATATATATATATATATATATATATATATATATATATATATATATATATATATATACACAGTGCCTTGCGAAAGTATTCGGCCCCCTTGAACTTTTCGACCTTTTGCCACATTTCAGTCTTCAAACATAAAGATATAAAACTGTAATTTTTTGTGAAGAATCAACAAGTGGGACACAATCATAAAGTGGAATGATATTTATTGGATATTTCAAACTTTTTTAACAGATAAAAAGCTGAAAAATTGGGCATGCAAAATTATTCAGCTCCCTTACTTTCAGTGCAGCAAACTCTCTCCAGAAGTTCAGTGAGGATCTCTGAATGATCCAATGTTGACCTAAATGACTGTTGATGAAAAATAGAATCCACCTGTGTGTAATCAAGTCTCCGTATAAATGCACCTGCTCTGTGATAGTCTCAGAGGTCTGTTTAAAGAGCAGAGAGCATCACGAAGAACAAGGAACATACCAGGCAGGTCCGAGATACTGTTGTGGAGAAGTTTAAAGCCGGATTTGGATACATAAAGATTTCCCAAGCATTAAACATCCCAAGGAGCACTGTGCAAGCGATAATATTGAAATGGAAGGAGTATCGGACCACTGCAAATCTACGAAGACCCGGTCGTCCCTCTAAACTTTCAGCTCATACAAGGAGAAGACTGATCAGAGATGCAGCCAAGAGGCCCATGATCACTCTGGATGAACTGCAGAGATCTACAGCTGAGGTGGGAGACTCTGTCCATAGGACAACAATCAGTCGTATACTGCACAAATCTGGCCTTTATGGAAGAGTGGCAAGAAGAAAGCCATTTCTTAAAGATATCCATAAAAAGTGTTGTTTAAAGTTTGCCACAAGCCACCTGGGAGACACACCAAACATGTGGAAGAAGGTGCTCTGGTCAGATGAAACCAAAATCAAAATGTTTGGCAACAATGCAAAACGTTATGTGTGGTGTAAAAGCAACACAGCTCATCACCCTGAACACACCATCCCCACTGTCAAACATGGTGGTGGCAGCATCATGGTTTGGGCCTGCTTTTCTTCAGCAGGGACAGGGAAGATGGTTAAAATTGATGGGAAGATGGATGGAGCCAAATACAGGACCATTCTGGAAGAAAACCTGATGGAGTCTGCAAAAGACCGGAGACTGGGACGGAGATTTGTCTTCCAACAAGCCAATGATCCAAAACATAAAGCAAAATCTACAATGGAATGGTTCACAAATAAACATATCCAGGTGTTAGAATGGCCAAGTCAAAGTCCAGACCTGAATCCAATCGAGAATCTGTGGAAAGAACTGAAAACTGCTGTTCACAAACGCTCTCCATCCAACCTCACTGAGCTCGAGCTGTTTGCAAGGAGGAATGGGCAAAAATTTCAGTCTCTCGATGTGCAAAACTGATAGAGACATACCCCAAGCGACTTACAGCTGTAATCGCAGCAAAAGGTGGCGCTACAAAGTATTAACTTAAGGGGGCTGAATAATTTTGCACGCCCAATTTTTCAGTTTTTTATCTGTTAAAACAGTTTGAAATATCCAATAAATATCGTTTCTTTTCATGATTGTGTCCCACTTGTTGGTGATTCTTCACAAAAAATTACAGTTTTATATCTTTGTTTGAAGCCTGAAATGTGGCAAAAGGCATCAAAACTATGAATGAACACATATGGAATTATGTACTTAACAAAAAAGTTTGAAATAACTGAAAACATGTCTTATATTTTAGATTCCTCAAAGTAGCCACCCTTTGCTTTTTTTGATAGCGCTGCAAACCCTTGGTGTTCTCTCAATGAGCTTCATGAGGTAGTCACCTGAAATGGTTTTCACTTCACAGGTGTGCTTTGTTAATTAGTGGAATTTTTTCCCTTATGAGATGATTCATTCAAAAGTGGAATAGGTGTTTGCCAATGGTTGTCTTGTATAAGGGATAGCAAAACCAATTGGGAAGGCAAAAGTAAGAATTTAAGTTACAAACATCTAAAATAAAGAATACATGTATTATTTACATTTTTTTGATGAGTATTAATGCAACATGACCGGGAACAAAAAATAGGGTTAAACGATGAGATGGGTCTTCCCCTCTCCTACTCTCCTACAAAAACAGATCGTGCCTTTTGTCTGATAACTGTCAATGCGTGAACATGTTTACATTTATTTCAATAGATTTTTTCAGTCAGTTAAGCCAAATAATTGGGTGACAAATAGCATGCATATAGACTATTTTACAGGCTAACAAATGCAGTGTGGGTAAACTCTTATTTTGAAAAACAATGAATGCATATCCTGCCAGTCAGATTTAGCACCACCCACAGGGGAAAATCGGAATATCAAGTGTTTTTTCTGATTTCCGTGCAAGAACGGGAAAACCAAAAATCAAGTCATAATTTAATTTTTTCGTTTTTAAAAAAAACCGGAAAAACGGAAAATGGAGTTGTTTTCTCGTTTTTTCGATTTCATATGTGAAAGCAAAAACAAATGAACGAACGGTACCTGGACCCAGGTGGCAAGTTATTCCATTTCTAAATTTAAGTTCAAGAGTAGAATCAGTTAAAATGGATATCTTATCAAGATTGCTTTACCTCTTTCAAACGCTACCTGTGGAGGTGAAAACTCAGCAATTTACAGAATGGGACAAACTCATATCTAGGTACATATGGAATGGCAAAAAGCCTAGGATAAAATATAAAACTGTACAGCTTAAGAAGGAATATGGAGGAATGGGGCTTCCGTGCTTGTTAGAACAATATTATGCAGCTCAAATTAGGCCTCTTGTATGTTGGTGCAATCCTGGGTACTCTGCCAGGTGGAAGGACCTTGAAATGACAATGTCAAGGATCCCTCTTCAGGCAATTATTTCAGATAGGAAATTAACCAAACACCTCCTGGACAAGGCAAATACAAAAATTAGCTAAACTATTAAAATAGTGTGCTTTTGATGGTGATTTCCCTCCTAACTTAAGTGATGAAAGATTTAAGACATGGGCAAAGAATGGGGTCACTGCTTACTGTACTCTGATACAAAAGGGATCTCTGAAGAACTTCCAGATTATGAAGGAAGAATATGGTCTTGAACAGCACGACTTTTACAGGTTCCTCCAGATGAGACATTGTTTTGACATACTTAAGAAAGTGGTTTGATGAAAATCTTCATATCTGCATACAACTCTGAATCCATCTCTAAAACCATATCCAAGATATACAAATACATAGACAGTCTCACAAAGAAAATCATAGGAGTCACTGTATATTAAGGAAAAATGGGATAGTGAGAGTAATGATGTTGTCTCTCAGGAGGATTAGTACAATATTTGCCAAACACAATGGAAAACCACTAGTTGTCTTCGCTGGAGGGAATTCTGCTGGAAGAATCTTGTACGTTTCTTCATAACCCCCCAACAAAAGCGACACTGCACTGCTGACTCAGAATGTTGGAGACTATGCCAAACAGATGTGCAAATCACTATCACATATTTTGGTCTTGCCCAGTGCTAATTCCTTACTGGAGAAGTATCCACCAGGTTTTACTGGAGGTTCTCCGAATTACTATTCTCTTCAGATTCGACATTCTATACCTGGGTAACTTTCCAAAAGTGATGAATGCTAAAGACAAGAAGCTTATCCATCTTACTAGCTGCAGGCAGAAAGGCCATAACCCATAAATGGTTGAAGCAACAGGCTCCTTTGATCGATGACTGGATAGACATAGTTTATGACATATACAAAATGTAGAGATTGACATTATCTCAAACTTCGGCAAGAAGATTTTGCCAGCTTATGGTCTAAGTGGACTGTATATATTGCTCCTAGAAGAGTAGACTTTATATAATGTATACTATATGCATTTAAGTCAAGTACACACATTCCTCCCAGTTCTATAATGTATATAGTTCTATTTGTGGTACTGGACAGACCTTTTTTGAAGATTATGCACAAGTTATCAAAAGACAGGCAAGTGTTTTGTTTGTTTGTCTTTTATTTTTATTATCTATATGTGAAATCCATGAGAACTGTAACGGGGTAATAACCTGGAGGTTGGCCAGATGTTTTTTGATCTTACTGATGTGGATTCTATTGCTTGTCTCTGTCTATTTTTGTGAATATGTCCTTGAATTGTGTATTTGTTGCCTACTTTTGAGAGGGTAGGGGTGCTGGGAAGGATGCAAGATGTCTTTAATGGTTAATGTTTTTCTGTAATGCTCTGGATACCAATAAAAAATGAAGAGTGTTAAGCCTGGAACCAAGCCAACCAGCTACGAGATGAATCATAACCATAAAAATTTGATTTGGCGCAATACGGCAAAAAAGCCAAAGGTACAAGACTGTGTACAGAAACACCCATAGACTTTAGTGTTTGCAGCTTGCTAGCCGCGGGTTTACAGGCACGGGAAACATTCCATTGTAACAGCGAGCTCCACCAAGACAGACATCACTGGGATTGTGGGAAGTGTAGCACTTCACCATGACATCGTAAATGAAATGTGTTTTTTCATGAAAGAAGGTTGATTACAGAATTGTGGCTTTTACAGAAGTATAAACCTTTGTTTCACAACCTTGTAGCTCATGGCAAGTCCACCTTGGATGGGTTAGACATTATGGCTGATAATCAAAATCCATATGAAGAAAATAAATGGGATTCTTAAATTCCAGAACCACACTGTTGAGCTCTATATATCACACACATATCACAGAAAAGCGAGAGTAATGAATAAGATTTCTTTATTTCATTTTTTTGTTTTCTAATGATATATGGCTTTGAAGTGGATAAGTTAAATAATAGCATTTACTGATCATTAATTTATAATCTTCAAACCCCTTTTCCATACATCCATGGCTTTACCTAACTCTTTGCTCCATTTCGATTTTCGAGGCTAAGGAGCATGCTGAGAGAAAGGACAAATTTAGATATTGAATTCTTGGCAACCGGTGGTTGGCTTTACATGACAACATAAAATGTACAATAGCAAGCCAAGCTTCAGCGACCGAATGGATCAGGCTTCATAAGAAAAAGATTGTGTGTTCTTTTTGGAGTGCTTCACATTAAAGGGGTGCAGCATGCTGGGCCTATAAGCCAAAGGTCAATGGATCGAAACCATCCTCTGCTTTTGCAAGAGTTTTCTTCAGAACAATGGAAACAATATTTACACACACAAAACACAATCAGAGAAATCATATCACTGAAACAAGTGAATCAACTACAGAAAACATCCAAACAAAACCAAATAAAACCACTGTACTACAACATTTTCAAAACCACTAATAAAAAATTCACTTCAGCCTCTGATCTCCTAAACCAAGGATTGCGGGTAGATATTCCATCTGTAAAGACTGACAGTAGAGTGGCGCAGCAAAAGCATTCTTGGCCCATAACTCAGAGCTTGATGGATAGAACCCATCTTCTGCTAAGCACATTATCTTAAAATGTATTAGGTTATTACTGACAAAATGCCCTGACAAAAATGGTGCAGTGGAAATGTAGGGACCACCTAGCCTGGTCCTACCAGGCTCTCGTACATTTCATTTGTACAGAGAGTCTGGCCACTCTCTTCCTTGAAAGCAGGTACTCTGTTGAAGTTTAAAACTGTTGGATCTGCCCAGAGCCACTCTGGATCCAATCGCTAACATTTGGTCATGACGTATGTCATGCGCATGTGCAACAAGAGGGGAGACCGACAACTAGCTTTAGCATCTTTCTAGCGCACGTCCTCAACGTCATCATTCTCAGCCACTCCTTCTGTTCGCTGATTGGACCACCAAATATTTGGCCGGAGAAAACCCAAGAATATACCGCAAACCCAGACGGAGTACTGAAGGAAAATGAAAATTGAGCAGAAGTATGTAGCAGGGCGGAGCCAGGCTAGGCACCACCAGGACCAGAGATATTTATTTATTTGTTAGTGATGGCCAAATGAAGCCACATGAAGCTTCGTGAACCATTTTATTTTGTTTTCTGAGCCCACTAGATGGCACTCTTGGTTTAAAGAAAAAGACTCAGAATGGCAATATAGTGTGTTTTCAACTAGAGATGTTCTGATACCGATACCAGTATCGGTATCGGCTCCGATACTGCCTAAAACGCTGGTATCGGTATCAGGAAGTGATAATCCCTCCAATTAGTCCTGGGTCTTCCCTGAGGCCTCCTCCCAGGTGGACGTGCCTGGAACACCTCCCTAGGGAGGCGCCCAGGGGGCATCCTTACCAGATGCCCGAACCACCTCAAATGGCTCCTTTCGACGCAAAGGAGCAGCGGCTCTACTCCGAGCTCCTCACGGATGACTGAGCTTCTCACCCTATCTCTAAGGGAGACGCCAGCCACCCTCCTGAGGAAACCCATTTCGGCCGCTTGTACCCTGGATCTTGTTCTTTCGGTCATGACCCAGCCTTCATGACCATAGGTGAGGGTAGGAACGGAAACTGACCGGTAGATTGAGAGCTTTGCCTTCTGGCTCAGCTCTCTTTTCGTCACAACGGTGCGATAAATTGAATGTAATACTGGTGGTCAGGGAAGCCATCCGACTGAAGGAGTCTTTCCTGGATATGTTATCCTGCAGCCTCTCTGCTGTGAAAGAGGCAAAGCAGCTGGTGTGGGAGAAGTTCGGAGAAGACATGGAGAACGACTTTCGGTCGGCACCAAGGTGCTTCTGGAAAACCACCTCAGGAGGGGGAAGCGGGGAACCATCCAAGCTGTGTACAGTAAGGATGGGATGCTGTTGACCTCAACTGAGGAGGTAATAGGGCGGTGGAAGGAGCACTTTGAGGAACTCCTAAATCCGACTAATACGATAGAAGCAGAGCTGGAGGATGATGGGGGATTGTCGTCAATTTCCCTGGTGGAAGTTGCTGAGGTAGTTAAACAACTCCACAGTGGCAAAGCCCCAGGGATTGATGAGATCCATCCAGAAATGCTTAAAGCTCTGGGTGTGGAGGGGTTGCCTTGGTTGACACGCCTCTTCAACATTGCGTGGAAGTCTGGGACAGTGCAAAAAGGGGGACCAGAGGGTGTGTGCCAATTACAGGGGTATCACACTTCTCAGCCTCCCCGGTAAAGTCCACTCCAAGGTGCTGGAAAGGAGGGTTCGGTCGATAGTCGAACCTCAGGTTGAAGAGGAACAATGCGGATTCCGTCCTGGTCGTGGAACAACGGACCAGCTCTTTACTCTCGCAAGGATCCTGGAGGGAGCCTGGGAGTATGCCCAACCGGTCTACATGTGCTTTGTGGATCTGGAGAAGGCGTATGACCGGGTCCCCCGGGAGATACTGTGGGAGGTGCTGCGGGAGTATGGGGTGAGGGGTCCCTTCTCAGGGCCATCCAATCTCTGTACGACCAAAGCGAGAGCTGTGTCCGGGTTCTCAGCAGTAAGTCGGACTCGTTTCAGGTGAGAGTTGGCCTCCGCCAGGGCTGCACTTTGTCACCAATCCTGTTTGTAGTATTTATGGACAGGATATCGAGGCGTAGTCGGGGGGGAGAGGGGTTGCAGTTCGGTGGGCTGGGAATCTCATTGCTGCTTTTTGCAGATGATGTGGTCCTTATGGCATCATCGGCCTGTGACCTTCAGCACTCACTGGATCGGTTCGCAGCTGAGTGTGAAGCGGCTGGGATGAGGATCAGCACCTCTAAATCAGAGGCCATGGTTCTCAGCAGAAAACCGATGGAGTGCCTTCTCCAGGTAGGGAATGAGTGAAGGAGTTCAAGTACCTTGGGGTCTTGTTCGCGAGTGAGGGGACAATGGAGCGGGAGATTGGTCGGAGAATCGGCGCAGCGGGTGCCTATCTGACAGTGCTATAGCTAAATTTCAGGAAGATATTCCAACAGCAGTTAATTCAATGCTGTTCCAACCTCTTAAGAGTCACTGTACCGTAGACGGTACAGTTTGTGGCTGTGGCGTCGCTGTAACCTCCATTCATAAACGTTTTTATAACTTTACAGCATTAAATCTTCAAAATATACAGCCATGCGACACACCAATTGAAAGCTTTGTCTCTCATGATTAAATTAAGCCCACACACAAAGCATAAGATGATGTATAGCAGTTACACAACTGCTACAAAGTTAAAGAAAATAAAACAATTCAGCGTAAACAGCGCAGCTGGTGTGTAGTGCATCCATACCTTTTTCCTTGTCCCTTTAGCCACTGCAGGGATTTTTCGCCCAAAACTTTTAAATCCCCAAGAGTCCAACGAAATGGAATATCCAAGCCATTATATCCAAAATGAGTTGTTTGCCTCACAGTCTTGACGTTTCTGACCGAATAACAACAGAAAATCGCTACACTGTATCTCATTTCCGTACTTCTATCACGTCTCGCACTTGATGTGGGCGTCACTGTGTTCTCTGACTTCTAAGGTTTTCATAGACACCTGTTGTGACCCCACGTGGAAACGATCGACAATTGCTCGGACCAGTTAGATTTAAATGCTATAAGACCCGTCTACATTTTTAGAGAATGAGCAGACGAGTCGATAGACACCAAATGTGCCCATGAAATTTTAACCCTGTCATGGCTTGAGCTGTGTCAAAGCAAAAACAGGGCCTCCTGTAAGCATATGGCACCCTGTGCAATGTATAACGACTTATTTCTATATATTTATGTGTATAGTTATTTCAAGTATGTGTATGATTGATGTGGGTGTGTTTTTTCAGAAGTGTTTTATTTTGTACTTTTTTGGCTTTTTTCTTTGCACTTTTCAAATGGAAATCAGAAAAACGCACAGACATATATGTAGAAAAAAATTCATATAAAATCCATTTTTGAGTCTTTTGGCTTCTTTTGGAGTCTTTTTTCTGTAGTAAGCTCAGACATGTGGCTATGGCATTGGTGTATCTGTATCTTACCAGATGTGTTTACAGCAGTGTATTTTAATAATTTTACAGATGTATGACTTGGACGGAAATAAAAACCCTCCATTCTAGCCTCTGTAACTCTGTGTCAGTAAGGCCTAGAATCACCCTGACACTTTTAACAAAAACTTGAGTGTGTTTCCTTCCCAATGATGTCACATCCCTGAGTGTCAAAGTATATGGGAGCTGTACCACTTTTAATTTGGGTATGTCGTTTAGACCAAAAAGCTTGAAAATGCAGCCGACTGTTAAGAGAACAGAGGACTCTTATGTTAACTTTAGTCCCTCCAAAATTGATAATTTTGTAGACAGTGCTACGGCCTCGCTACGAACTACTTTAGACTCTGTTGCTCCTCTCAAAAAGAAGATGATTAAGCAAAGGAAACTAGCACCTTGGTATAACTCGCAAACTCGCAAATTAAAACAAACCTCGCGAAAACTTGAAAGTAAATGGCGTTCCGCCAAACTGGAAGAATTTAGTTTAGATTAGCAAGACAGTCTGAAAACATATAGGAAGGCCCTCAAAAATGCCAGATCAGACTATTGCTCATCACTAATAGAAGAAAATAAGAACAAACCAAGGTTTCTTTTCAGCACTGTAGACAGGCTGACAGAGTCACAGCTCTATTGAGCCATCTATTCCTATAACTCTGAGTAGTGACAACTTCATGAGCTTCTTTAATGATAAAATTATAACAATTAGAGATAAAATTCAGCACCTCTTGCCCTCAACTTCCAGCGGTTCACCTTAAAACGCAGGGCCGCTAGAAAGAACAACAAGACCTGACATATACTTAGACTGCTTTTATCCGATAGACCTTCAACAATTAATGTTAAAAGTCTCTTCAGCTAAGCCATCTACCTGTCTCTTAGACCCCATCCAAACTAGGCTACTTAAAGAAGCGTTACCCGTGGTTAACACTTCATTAATAGATATGATCAATATGTCTTTATTAACAGGTTATTAACCGCAGTCATTTAAAGTAGCTGTGATAAAACCTCTTCTGAAAAAACGCCCTCGATCCTGAGCCAACTTTAGACCTACAGTATATCTAATCTCCCCTTTCTCTCCAAGATCCTTGAGAAGGTAGTCGCTAATCAGTTATGTGACTTTCTACATAGTAATAGTTTATTTGAGGACTTTCAGTCAGAATTTAGAATGCATCATAGCACAGAGACAGCACTGGTGAAAATTACTAACGACCTTCTAACTTCTTCAGACAAAGGACTTGTCTCCGTACTTGTCTTACTAGATCTTAGTGCTGCATTCAACACTATTGACCATACCATACTGTTACAGAGACTGGAATACTTAGTTGGCATTAAAGGAATTGCACTAAGCTAGTTTAAGTCCTATTTATCTGATCGATCTCAATTTGTTAATGTTAACGAAGAATCCTCCAGGCACGCTAAAGTTAGCCATGGCATTCCACAAGGCTCAGTCCTTGGACTAATTCTATTCTCCTTATATATGCTTCCTCTAGGCAATATTATTAGGAAACACTCAATTAACTTTCATTGTTATGCGGATGACACCCAATTATACCTATCAATTAAGCCAGATGAAACCAGTCAGTTAACTAAACTTCAAGCATGCATCAACGATATAAAATCATGGATAACTTACAATGTTCTGATGTTAAACTCACAAAACTGAAGTGATTGTGTTGGGCCCTAAACACCTCCAAACCTCATTATCTAAAGATATAGCTACTCTGGATGGTATTATCCAGTACTACTGTCAGAAATCTTGGAGTTATTTTTGATCAGGATATATCCTTTAACGCCTACTTAAAACAAACCTCAAGAACAGCCTTTTTTTTACCATTGCCAAAATTAGGAACATCCTGTCTCAACACGATGCTGAAAAGTCCATGCATTTGTCACTTCCAGGCTGGACTATTGTAATTCCTTACTATCAGGATGCTAAAATAAAACCCTTAAGACTCTCCAGCTGATCCAGAATGCTGCAGTGCATGTTCTGACAAGAATTAAGAAAAGAGATCATATTTCTTCTATATTAGCTTCTCTGCATTGGCTTCCTGTAAAATCCAGGATTTAATTTAAAATCCTTCTTCTGACCTACAAAGCTCTAAATGGTCAAGCACCATCATATCTTGAAGAGCTCATAGTACCTTATTGCCCCACTAGAGCACTGCGCTCCCAGAATGTAGTTACTTGTGGTTCCTAGAGTCTCTAAAAGCAAAAAGGGAGCCAGCGCCTTCAGCTATCAGGCTCCTCTCCTGTGGAACCAGCGCCCAGTCTGAGTTTGGGGGGCAGACACCGTCACCACATTTAAGAGTAAACTTAAAACTCTCCTCTTCGATAAAGCTTATAGTTAGGGAGTGAGGAGTTGTAGTGTTCAGCCAGACTGGCGGGGGAGAGTGTGTGCTTGCAGACGCGGCACTCCTTCTCTTCTCTACTTCTCTTCATAGTCGTCAGATTCATCTACCATATAATCAATTATATAATCAAAGTAGAGGGAGGCAGGCCAGTACAGCCCAATCCGGCGGGGGAAAGTTCTAGCCCAACCAGGCTTCTCTCTGTAAAGCCTGACACATGACAAAATAACCAGAAAAATTCTAATGTTTTGGAATTTAGATGTTTATTAAACCTTTTTACAAAATCCCCAAAAAAATGTTGCCATATGATTTTGTTTATGATATATTTTTTGTATCAGGTTTGATACATTGGGCGTTTTGGGCAACGTTTTGCTCACAACAATGTAAATTTTAAGTACAGAAATTTGTTGTTTTTGGGACCTCAACTTCCATGCTTGTATGGGCTACACTTTCATCTTGATAGTCTTCCTCATCACTGCTATCTGAACTTCCATTATCATGCATAGCCTTAGGAGTCCATTCCTCCTTCTCCTCATCATCATCCCCTAACTACTCCATGTCACTTGAATTGCCATCTACTATCATGCTGATGACATTTTCAATGTACTTCTTCTTCCTCTAGTCTTTTTGACATCTAAAAATACACAAATTGGTCAATATAGCATAGCGCTTATGTTATTGTTATTTTGAAAATACCCAAAATGTATTTTAAGATGGCATTTTAGTCATTAATGACATTAATTACTGTAAATCATCAAAATAGTGTGTGTTTGTATAGTGGTAGGCATGATGTAGATTGCATTACAAAAATGTGACTTGAAAGTTCCGGAATAAAGCACATTTTTAACACGATTTAACTGTAATATAAATAATGAATTTTTAAGTAATTATGCATTGTTTCAATAAAGAAGATATTTATTTTAAAAAATGAGTCATATAAATGTTATTTTTACCGTAACTATATGAAAATTAGCAACTTGTTCCCTGCCAAAAGTGTGTGGAGGATTTAATGACAGCCGCCATTTTGAAAAGGTAAAAAAAAAAGCCCTTCCACTGCTTGTAGTGGAATGATAATCGACTAGAGGGCAGAATACATGTATCAGATTATATACAACAAGTGTTTAAGAAAATTATTGATCAACTTGATGAGATAGAGGTTTCACAAACTTCCGTAGCATATATGATACAAATGGTTTTACCTGTCTCTCTTAATTATGCTGTTATAGTTTTAGACTGCCGGGGGACTTTCTCTCTCCTCTCTCTTTCCATCTGTGTGCACCCATGTCCCAGAAATGCTTGTTACTAACCTAGCTCTGGGGAGCTTATTCCCCAGAGTCCCTATGTTTTTTTTTTCGCCCAGCATGTTTCCTTGGATTAGAGTGGTACCTAAATCATGGTTGCAGCTGTCGCCGTGGTCCTGCTGTGCGCCCTGCTATGCCCTGTTACACCCTGCTACGCTCTGCAGTACCCTGCTACGCCCTGCTATGTCCTCCTATGCCCTGCTATGTCCTGCTACGCTCTGCTATGCTCTGCTGTGCCCTGCTACGTCCTGTTACACCCTGCAGTGCCCTGCTATGCCATGAACTACTACAACTACTATTTCTAGTAACTGTTTCATTAGCTTTACTGTGACTATTATTGCCACTGTTCATCACACCCCCAACCGGCGCCGTCAGACACCGCCTACCAAGAGCCTGGGTCTGTCCGAGGTTTCTCCCTAAAAGGAAGTTTTTCTCACCACCGAGGTTTCTTCCTAAAAGGAAGTTTTTCCTCGCCACTGTCACACTAAATGCTTGCTCTTGGGGGAATTACTAGAATTGTTGGGTCTTTGTATATTATAATGTGGTCTAGACCTACTCTATCTGTAAAGTGTACTGAGATAACTCTTGTTATGATTTGATACTATAAATTAAATTGAATTTAATTAATTTAAAACATTGATATTACACTGATATTACACATAAGTGGATAAATGAGTACCTGTACACACACACACACATATATACTGTATATATGTAACTAAATATTCCTTGTAAATATAATTTAGTATTCCTTGCCTTTTATTGTTCATATTCTACCAAAGTTTTCTATTTATACTATAATTTTAAACATTGATATTACACTGATATTACACATAAGTGTATAAATGTGTACCGGTACATATATATGTAACTATATATTCCTTGTAAATATAATTTAGTATTCCTTTTTATTCTCCTCCTTTTGTGCAACTTTTATAGTTTGTTCTATTTAATTGCCTTTTATTGTTCATATTGTATTTTCATTTTAATATTTCCAAATCTGGTTGTCCATTTTCTTTGTGTGTAGTGTGAAGGGGGCTACAACTACATTTCATCCCGTATGGTATAACATATATATTATAACTGTCCATTTATATATATATATATATATATATATATATATATATATATATATATATATATATATATATATATATATATATATATATATATATATATATATATATCGACATGCTCATGCATGGTCTGACAAGTTGTGGTTCTGATTTAAATAGTACATAGGCATACTGTACACTCCCTCCAAACCCACCCACACACACACACACACACACACACACACACACACACACAGGGTCTTAGCCTCCAGTAAAAAGGATGGTTTTAAGATGCAATAGTAGTCTGCTTCTGGCACGAATATCCTTGAGAGAGTCCCTCTCAAATTAATCAATAATCTGAAAAACACATGAATAAGTAACACAAAGCATATTACATCATGTTTGAAAGTTTAACTTTTTTTATACTCTTGACTAAAATATTGCCATGGTTATCGTAAATAGTAAAAAAAGACACAAGCACCTAACAAAATATTGCAATCCAATGCAGTAGCCTTGCAAAATTACAAACTGTTGTTTTGTTAATAGTGTGCCAGAAATGTACTGATTTTATGCTTTGGCCATTTTGAAGTCAAAGTGTGCAGTACTGTTGCATTTGATTACAGGGGGGGAAAAGTAACAATGGATGCCAACAACAGACAGAGAGCAAGGGGAGGAGGAGGGAGAGACGGAATGACAATGAGGAGGAGGCGGAGGAGGAGGAGGAGGAGATGAGAAGAGAAAGAAGGAGAGCCATCTCTGATGAGATCAGGGCCACACTTATTCATCATTTGATCAACCACGGATTGACCATGAGAGAAGCCCATCTTGAGTAGCTTTACAGTGGCATCCATACTTCAAACCTTCAGAAATGAGAACAGGCATGCAACTATCTAATGACTATTTCAGCATTATAAAGCACTAAATATACATTTAACGTCCACTTTATTGGGTACAGTTAGTACCAGGTTGGCCCACATTTTGCATCCCGAACTGCCTTTAGTCTCCGGGGCATAGATTCAATATATATTTCTTTCTGAAGTTTTCTTTAAAATAGTGTTAAAATCTTGTCTCGTCTCATTCTTGTGAACCCAATCTTGTGTCTCCTCTGGTCTCGTGAGCTGAGTGTCTCATCACACCCCTATTACCCACTGGTGTTATATGCAGTTAAATTGTGATTTCCTTTTGGTAACATTGATATTGAAGTATTCTTTTTATTAAAGTGTGTTTACCTTGGGTTGAGCACAAATTTACTATTTATTTAAGTATATAGTAGTGCAAGCCCATAAGTCTCTCTCACGTATATATTATTTTCTGATGATACAGAAAAAAATAGTTAAAAAAGGGTAGTGTATTTCTTTTTATTTTATTATTTTAGCACAAGTACATGGGATACCTTATCACTCATTTTTATTTCAATAAGTTAGGTGTGAAGGGTCCTAAAGTTAGATTAAAGGGGAAAATACAAGTCAGGCCTACACACAATTTGTCACTAATACTTATGAATAGATAGTCTCCGACCAAGTATTACAATGAAAGGAATTATAAGAATAGAAGTAAGCAATATAGATATTTTCATTACTATGTATTTGTGTTGTTTACAACTCGTTTCTGCCGCCTCCAAGTGTGTATGTAAAGTGTGCCATGTGTGTGTGCATGTGGCATGTAGTAGACTAACAAGAGAGCAAGGGGCAGGGAAGGAAAACAGAAGGAAGTGAGAAGAGATGCCTCGAGACAGAAGGACAGGAAATTAAGGAGAGGTTGTTGGAAAGTGGCAAAATGAAGACAGGTTGCCCTCATCGTCACACCAGGTGAGAGAGGAAGTGAGAGGGGGTGACAGAGGTGAGAACAGGTGCTGTGCTTCACATTTACACCAGATGACAGAGGGATGAAGAGGAGAGAACAACCTGCCCTCCTATTTTGACAGAAGATGGGGTTTCATCTCTCCAACACAAATATAAAACACAAAAAACACCCTTTCCAGAATGGTTCTGTAATTACACACAATACAGAAAATGTAATCATTAGCATTTGTATTTAGAGTGAATACAAAGTTGACAATACACTTTGATACATTGTATTGTATAAAAAAGACAATAAAAAACTGCTTTGGAGCAGAGACAGGCAAAAAAAAGAACCAATTTCATAAAACATACAGTAATCTCTTACTGGAAAGGAAGAAAAGTGAGTTGTCTTATTCAATACAAAAGGTGGAGTTGAAAGAAAAGCACAGGAGTTGAGAACAAATCAGAAAGGGTGAGACTTCCTAATTTGGCAGATAGAAAGGAAGCTAGTACAGTACAGTCAAAAACAACATAAGTGTTACAGAGAATGTGGTGGGTTTGATACCCAAAGTAATTGCTGTAGTTGTTGGTCTCCAATTGGAACCTTTTGTTCAACATCTGCAACTAACTGAACTTACAGTGCTTATGGTCTAAACTCTTACACAAAGGGGTTTCTGCCCACATCTAAAGGCAAAAGAGTTTATACCTGTTGGCATCACAAAGACACAGTGAGAAGATTGCCGTTATGGAGAGCTGGATAAGACCTGACGTGGTACAAATTGGTATAATGGTGCACAGTAATGGTAGTACACAAAGAAATGCCTGAAACTGTTGTGTGAAGAATGAAAAAAAATAGCTTGAGAGAGAAGTTCAGACTTTCTCACCTGCACCCCTGGCCAGAGCTTGTCAGATTTTATGCTTCAGAAAGTTGCAAAAATAGTTCTATCAGAAATCCATTCTATGAGTCAGCTTCCCAAATGCTCAAGAATCAGCCGAGACTGTTGATACTTTCTACATTGTTAAATCTTCAGTTTTATTCACATCACCCCAAGAACATTATAATAGTTCAATGGAAATATTGTTATATTATTTGTGCTAAGTGCAGATAATCTTCCTCAGTAGTGCCTACACTCCAGGCATGGCGCCAGGTTTTGGATAGGCCAGACCAATTGTGGGTGGGCCTTAAATTAAAAACGTTATCAAATCACTGTTTAACCTAATACAAATGACTGACTAATATACTGTTATATTATCTGTGCTTACATTTAATAGCTTAATGCTCTTTAAATACGATGCATTGTAAAAAGTTTCGGTGCATAGGATGGACCTATCCGCCATCGCTCTCCTTGGGTCTGACCAAAGAAGAGCGCTTTGGAATCTCCATTATGCACCATACCTGGCTGTGCTATAGCGCATCTCTCTATAGACCTAAGGCATATAGACTGTAAAAGTGGTCAGGAATCTAATATTTCCCCAAAACAGTTTAGTTCTGTTCGTATAACATGAGGCAGAATATTTCACAATTCTGTTTAATTGTTTGAAGTTTTCAACAATACAGATCAACCACACTGCCCGACAGTTTCAATCAATACTCGGGCACAGAACGTCATCTGTCATTTAAAACATGCTCCAAAAGAACTCATAAAGATCAATCACACCCATTAGGCCTAAATCTGGTCATAAGTGGCAATAGTGGAAACATTCATTTCTTTCGATTTCCTTAATAGACTGAGCTTGGCTTATTATACTGAGAAGATGCATTAAAATGTAGCCTAGGCTACTTCTGTCACGGAATGAGCAGGAGTCAGACTGGTGGTAAGTGAAACAAGCTTTATTCACAAAATCCAACAGGAGGACAGGTGAGCTGGCAATACACAAACGGAACTTAGCTGGAGTAGTTGGAGTCTTTGAGTGGCAGCAGACGGCAAGAGGATGATAGCAGGTAGGATACTCAATGGCAATGGGTAAATAGCAGGAGAGAGTCTAGGTGTCTTGTTACGACGAGACCAGACAATGAGTGAATGAGCATGTGCCATATATAAAGATGGTGGACTAATGAGGTGCAGGTGGTGAACTGATGAAGTGCAGGTGTGAGTGATCAGTACTGAGGAGATAGTGAACGGATGGGAGGAGTGAGTGTTGGGAAATGCGAACGAGTGGGAAGAGTGAGTGCTAGTGAAGGTGGGACCCTGACAGTACCCCCCCTCCCAAGGCGGCACCCGACGACAGAGAAGAGGGGCAAACAAGGCAACGAGGTCTACCCCGACCCCTGGGGGCGGGGCGATCAAGGATGGTCGACATGGAACTGAGCGAGGAGAGCGGGTTCCAAGATGTTATCGCGTGGCACCCACGACCGTTCCTCTGGACCGTAGTCCTCCCAGTCGATCAGGTACTCAAGGTGCGGACCTCGCCGCCGTGAGTCCAAGATGGTGCGGACTCGATAGATAGCCTCCTCGTCAACGGGAACGGGAGGAGGAGGCACCTCTGTGTCAGGGTCTGTGGACGGAGAAGAGACTGGGTCAGTGAAGGGTTTCAGAAGAGATACATGGAATGATGGTGAGATTTTGTACTGTGGTGGAAGGTTTATCCTGTAGGTGACGTCGTTCAACTGCTTCTGTATGGTGAAGGGTCCAATGTACCGAGGACTCAGCTTGCGGCAGGGCAGGCGGATGTCCCGAGTTGAAAGCCACACCTTCTGGCCAGATTGGTACTGAGGAGGATCGGACTGACGACGGTCTGCTTGCTCCTTGTGCCTCCGCACAGCTTGTTGGAGCTGTACGTGAGCCGATTCCCACACCTCGGCACTATGATGGAACCAGTAGTCGACAGCAGGAACCTCCGAGGGCTCACCCGACCAGGGGAAGAGAGGAGGTTGGTAACCCAGGATACACTGAAACGGGGTGAGCCCCGTAGTGGACTGTCAAAGGGAGTTCTGGGCGTATTCCGCCCATGGGAGGAAACGGCTCCAGCTGTCCTGGTTCTGGTGGCAATAAGTCCTCAAATAACGTCCGATCTCCTGAATCTTCCGCTCTGTCTATCCGTTAGTCTGAGGATGGTACCCTGAAGACAGGCTAACAGTAACCTGAGGAGCCTGAAGAAAGCTTTCCAAACCCTGGAGATGAATTGCGGCCCTCTATCCGACACAATGTCTTCGGGAATGCCAAAGTTTCAGAACACGTGGCTGAAGAGGGCCTCTGCGGTCCCGAGAGCGGTAGGGAGTCCGGGCAGGGGAATCAGCTTACAACCCTATCCACAATGACGAGGATACAAGTGTGGCCATTGGATCTGGGGAGGTCGGTCATGAAGTCAATCCCAAGGTGGGACCATGGACGTTGTGGAATGGGGAGCGGCATAAGCTTGCCTTCTGGTAGCCTTCTGGGAGTGTTGGTTATGGCGCAGACTGAGCATCCTGAGACATATCGGGAAACATCCTGAGAGATGGACGGCCACCAGTACCGCTGACTGAGGAGCGAGAGGGTACGTTTGCTACACGGATGTCCCGAACCGGGAGCGGTGTGAGCTGAGTCCAGAAGGGCGACACGAAACTGACGAGGCACGAAGGTTAACCCCTCTGGACCTCCTGGCGGAACGGATGAAGAAGATTCTCCTGGGAGATCCGCTCGTCGGTGTCCCAGATGATCGGGCTGATGAGCATGGTTGGAGGGAGGATAGGTTCGGGTTGGAGATCTTCGGATGACGACTGATGGAGACGAGAGAGAGCATCCGCTTTGCCATTCTTACTGCCAGGTTGGTAGGTGGCGAGGAAATCAAAGCGGGTGAAGAAGAGGGCCCAACGAGCCTGGCTGGGATTTAGCCGCTTAGCCTCTCGGATATATTCCAGATTGAGGTGGTCGGTTATGACCTCAACCTGGTGATTGGCTCCCTCCAGCCAATGCCTCCATTCCTCTAGGGCAAGCTTTATGGCGAGCAGTTCTCGATTCCAGATGTCATAGTTCCGCTCCGCCGGAGAAAGCTTCTTGGAAAAGAAAGCACATGGATGGAGTCTGGGAGGAGTCCCCTGCGGCTGGGAAAGGACTGCTCCTACACCAGTGGAGGACGCGTCGACCTTGACAACGAAGGGCAGGTCTGGGTTGGGATGGATCAGGATGGGAGCGGTCAAGAAGGCATCCTTGAGGCGTTTAAAGGCGGTGATGGCTTCTGGAGACAGAGACAGGAACTTGGGCTGGCCCTTTAGGGCTGAGGTCAGAAGAGCACTGACAAGGCTGTAGTTGTGAATGAATTGTCTGTAGAAGTTGGCGAACCCAAGGAACCGCTGGAGATCCTTCACAGTGGAGGGTTGAAGCCAGTTCCGGATGGTATCCACTTTCTTCTGGTCCATCTGAACTCCATGTTGGCCGATGATGTAGCCCAGGAACTGCACAGAGGTGGTGTGAAACTCACACTTCTCCAGCTTCAGGTACAGCTTATGTCCTCTGAGTTTCTCCAGAACTAGACGGACATGACGCCGATGCTCAGAGAGGGAGGAGGAATAGATGAGAATGTTGTCTATGTAGACAACCACGAATCTGTTGAGGAACTCCCGGAAGACCTCGTTCACGAACCCCTGGAAGACCGCTGGAGCGTTGGACAATCCGAAGGGCATGACCCTATATTCATAATGACCAGAAGGTGTGACGAATGCCGTCTTCCATTCATCACCTCGATGAATGCGGATCAAGTTGTAAGCACTGCGTAGATCCAACTTTGTGAAGATGCAGGCTCCACGCAGCTGCTCCAGCGCGGCAGGAACCAGAGGAAGGGGATAACTGAACTTCACTGTTTGAGAGTTGAGGAGCCTGTAGTTAATGCATGGTCTCAAACCTCTGTCCTTCTTGGCCACAAAAAAGAAGCTGGAAGCGGCAGGGGAAGTAGATGGGCGGATGAACCGCTGCTGAAGAGACTCCTCCACATACTCCTCCATGGCCTTCTGCTCCGGGATGGATAAAGGATAGACCCGGCCTTTAGGGAGAGTGGCTCCAGGTAGCAGGTCGATGGCGCAGTCCCACGACCGGTGTGGAGTAGTTGCCAACTGCTTGCTGAACACATCCTGGAACTCGCTGTATTCAACTGGGAGCTCCACTCTGTGTTGAACCTCGGGATTTTCGATGGAAGTGGAATAGATGGAAATCCGGGGTCTTAACTTTGAAGACGAAGAAGAAGGACTGGAAGGGGGAGTCTTCAGAATCCTCTTAATTGGTGTGACACAGGAATGGAAGCAGTCCTCACCCCATCGAAGGATCTCTCCGGATGTCCAGTTGATGGTGGGTTGATGTTGCACTAACCACGGCCGTCCCAGGATGAGCTCAGCAGTGGATTCCTCCAGCACCATGAAAGTGATTTCTTCCGAGTGCAGACATTCTATACGGAACGTCAGTGTGGGGGAGAAGTGCCGAATCCGACCCCGACCCAGCGGTTTTCCTTGGATGGTGTGAACTCTGAGCTCTTGACAGCTCTGGCGTTTACGGACCCTTAGTTTTTGTAGGAGTGGAATGGAGATGAAGTTCCCGGCTGAGCCTGAATCGATGACGGCTTGCGCTGCTACACAGATATGTGAGGTCAACACATGTACAGGAGTACGAATCAGAGTTTCAATTTTCGGAGGAAGTTGAATGGAACTCACCGCTGAGCGCTGGGGTCGAACCGGGCAGTCTCCGATGAGATGTTTATCACCCCCACAGTATAAGCAGAGCCTGAGTTGGATACGGCGCTGACGCTCCACAGGTGACAGGTGGGTTGAATCAATCTGCATGGGCTCAGATACTGGGGAAACAACAGACGGAGCCGAGAGCGGAGGAGTGGCAGCGGTAGCAGGGTGTTCACAGGCAGATAAACGCTGAGACACACGAACGGTCTTCTGAATAAGATTCTCGAGACCCATTGTGTCATCATAGACCACCACCAGCTGGCGGAAATCTGGGTTGAGACCATGTCGAAAGGCAGTGATGAGGGCAGTCTCATTCCAACCACTAGCTGCCGCCAGAGTGCGAAACCGAAGAGCAAATGTACTCACAGAAGAATGTCCTTGGCGAAGCCTGTAGAGTTGGTCATGAACAGTGAGGTCAGCAGCAGCCTGCTCGAAAACTTCCTTGAAGTGTTGAATAAACTGTGACAGGGATTTTACCACTTGGGAGTCCGAATTCCAGAGAGACTGGGCCCACTGGAGAGCTTGGCCTGACAACATGGAGATGACAAAAGCCACCCGGGCCGAATCATTATTGAATTGATGAGCCTGCATTTGGAAGTATAGTGAAACCTGAAGCAAAAAACCGCTGCAATCCTCCGCCTCTCCAGAGTATGTCGCTGGTCGTGCCATGGGACTCGCAGAGGCAGCAGACAAAGCAGCGGGTGTTTGCGGAAGTAGAGACTGACGAACAGCTTGCACCAGCTCCACGAATGGATCGCGTAATGGATTCTCCACGGGCTCCGTTGGATTCTGCATGTCTTGGTCTGGTCTTCTGTCACGTAAAGAGCAGGAGTCAGACTGGTGGTAAGTGAAACAAGCTTTATTCACAAAATCCAACAGGAGGATAGGTGAGCTGGCAATACACAAACAGAACTTAGCTGGAGTAGGTAGTAGTTGGAGTCTTTGGGTGGCAGCAGACGGCAGGAGGATGATAGCAGGTAGGATACTCAATGGCAATGGGTTAATAGCAGGAGAGAGTCTAGGTGTCTTGTTACGACGAGACCAGACAATGAGTGAATGAGCATGTGCCAAATATAAAGATGATGGACTAATGAGGTGCAGGTGGCGAACTGATAAAGTGCAGGTGTGAGTAATCAGTACTGAGGAGATAGTGAACGGATGGGAGGAGTGAGTGATGGGGAATGCGAACGAGTGGGAAGAGTGAGTGCTGGTGAAGGTGGGACCCTGACAACTACGAGATAATAACTAATACAATAGGCTACGCTACTGCCAATTCACGGTCATCCACGAAGATTAGCAGCCCTTTAATGCAAATTGGATCAAGCATCACAATATCAACAAATGTTG
Source organism: Zingel zingel (assembly GCA_023566125.1). Lineage (NCBI taxonomy): Eukaryota > Metazoa > Chordata > Actinopteri > Perciformes > Percidae > Zingel > Zingel zingel. Next base: position 10,501,067 of record CM042323.1, read on the forward strand.
CTGCATTACAAAAAGAAAAGCATTTCAGAAGCCATTATGGCTAACTTAAAGGCTAGGCTAAAAAGTAACAACTGGGTAGGCTAAATGACACTCATATTTTTGCGCCAACAGGCAGGCTTAAAAGATTGCGGGGTTTACCCTTGAAAATGTCAATGATTTCATCAAAGTCGAGAGTTACTGTAAGCTCTTTCTCAAATGTCAACAGACAGCGGGACATAAGGCGAGAAGTAAGCATGGTGCTCCTATTTGGTGTTTTAATCCGGTTGACATTGGAAAAGACGCGTTCAGCTGTACAGGATGTCTTTGGCAGTGTTATCAGATTTTTAAGAAAGCATGGATACTTGGGAAAACGTCCTCATTGCATCTGTCCATCACTTCAACAAGACTTTTGAGATGTTCTCTTTTTTTCTTCCTCTCTATGAGTTGCACAAACACTGCAATCTTTGACTCTGATATGGTAATGTGGAAGCGCTTCCCTGCATCATTGAGAGAGTTCACTATAGTGGCCAAGGTGGTGTCATTTGTATCAAGGCTAGGGGACATCAGGATTGCCGCAGATGCCATGAGGCCATAGGTGTCACTGTGGAATTGAGTGTTCAGTTCATTAAGCTGTCAGTCTATTAGCGCGTTGGAAATGTTGTGCAGGTCCTCACCCTTGTCGATTTCCCCAACGTGCGTGTGACAATACTTTCCTCAAATCAGCCTGGGAGCTTTCTTGAGTGGGGGGTAGAGGGGGGCAAACTGGGTACATCCCAGTTCTCGACATAATGATCCTCCATCATCTTATTTGTAGTTGCCAACATCTTTGAGAACGCACACCGGAGTGAATGTCTGTCAGTTGTTTGAGGTTCTCGATCAAATCAGCCGTGTCTGTCACCGATGTGGTGATTGACTGGAGGCTTTTAGACATGAAGTCTGATTTACTGAACACCTGTTTGAAAAGTACAAGGAGGAATATTAACTTTTTTGTTCTGATCTGCTGAAGGAGTGACTGTGCCTCAATCTCACTCTGTCCCCCCTCTAACTATATTCTCAGAAAGGCGAAGTACTGCTACTTCTTCTACTTGGGCAGAGTGATATGCTTGCACCTGAGAAGCACCGGACAGAGTAGAAATGCTTCGCTTTTCTGAGACTATAGTTCCCAGTTTATATATGGTTAGAAGATGGCTGTGTCTCATGTGACCTTGTTATTTGTCATGCCTGCAGACAAGTCTATAAAATTTCAGGAAAAGGCGTTTGTACCTCAAAGGGCAGCAGAGCAGAACAGAGGAGAAAATAAGACATTTAACCATGATGAATACCAAAAAAGAGGAGAAAACTTGGGAGCCGCCGGCTGTCTTTCTCACTAGCAGCAGATGACAGAGGACACAGTGGGAGCAGACAGGTTCATAACACCTGACAGCTGAACATCTGGTACATTTCATTGGGGAAGAAGTGAATCATACAGCTGTCTTCTTCCCCACTTTGCATCCACTTGTCTTCTTTTTTCTCACCCTGCCTTCTCCAGCAGGAAATTCCCTTGTGCTCTTTTGTTTTGTCCCTTGTCTTCTCATTTGTCGCCTCTCAGCGCTGCTGAACAAGTATATCTCCTCACACCTCTTCTAAGTTACTGTAATATGTTGTCTTCTCCTCTGCCCTTCTTGACCCTTCCTCCTCCTCTTCCGATGCTTTTTTTGTTTTGTCCTTTTTATCACAGTCTAGGTGTGTGTGTGTGTGTGTGTGTGTGTGTGTGTGTGTCCTGTGATTAAAGAAGGTGTCATTCTTGTCACAGTATGCCACCACTGCCTGCTGTCACCTGTCTGCCTATAATGGATGGTGTCTGTCTGTATGTGTGTGTGTGTGTGTGTGTGTGTGTGTGTGTGTGTGTGCGTGTGTGCGTGCGTGCGTGCGCACATGTGAACTTGCACTTTTATGTGTGTGCTAATATTTGTGTGCAAGCATATGAGTGTGTACGTGATATGGAGAGTAGCAGAGGATGTGATTCAGTGACCTGTACTGTGTACAAAACACTAATCCATTTTGGTGGCACACTGAATGTAATAAATGACACTTGAAAAGCAGTTTACTCCGCTAAGAAGTTGAGCTAGAAAGTGGAGCTAAAACCAAGAAATATGCTCTGCTAAAAAAAAAGACTAAATTGCATATTTCCAAAACAAGGATTGAAAAAAACAAAAGAGAAATATGGAAAATAGTTAATAAAAAATAATGCTGAGTGCTTTGTAATTCAAAGTATTACAGCCACAAAGAAGAAGAAAATGTGACGATGATCTGACATAATCAAAGACATGCACTCCTTTCCTGCCTGTCTTTGGTTCTCTGTATTATTATTTTACTATCCTGAACATACATGTTTCATCAAAACCAAAACTATGTATCATATTAAAGTTCTGCATTCTTGTATGTCCTTGATGACTGTGACTGTTTTCATCTTGGTTGGTGACATCTGTCCCTAAAAACCTGTTATCTAGAATTCACAGAGATACAAGGTTTTCATCAAAAATGTGACTTAAAAGTCAAATTTTTTTCTTCAGCAAAAGGTTTTGAAGCTTTTCATCACCTCATTTATGAGTCTGAAATAATGTGATTTTCTTTAATTTATTCACTGTAGAACATCTGCTATTAATGTTTGTCTGATTATTCTCGACTATGGCATATTGTCATCTGAATTCTAAAAAGGACAGTGAAAACTTGTTTTTCTTCTACTTTTTTTTTCTCTAATCTGAGTTCCACTCCAGTGAGCGACTTCATTCATTTTAAATAATGCAAAGCATTCTCTTGAATGGATTTGTATGATATCTTATCAAAACGAATTCACAACAATTCGTATTATATCCTACAAAATTAGGGAGACCGCTGGTCACATGACGATGGGTCGTGGAGGAGGTTTCAAGCGGGCGAGCAGAGTTTGTGTCCCGGTAGAAGTTAAGGGGGAAACACAAGACCACCCAGGAAACAGGTGTTTGTGTCCCGGGAGAACTACTTAAGGGGGCCGGTGTTTTAACCCAAACCGCAACATTTTTCGTCGCCACAGGACAGTCACTTTCTGTCGGCTAAACTCAACTGCAACAGCCGCTGAAACGACCGTAACCCGGTTCACAGTAACCTTTCTTGGCTAAATTTAACTCTAAAGACCGCTAAACGTATGGGATTATTTTTGTGACTTTAATTGCAAGCAAAACTTCTCAAGTATCAAATAAAAAACACTAACTCAAGCAAAAAACATTGTCACCTCAAAGGTAAAACTTAAAACTTGCAAACAAAAAATTTGTGTAGTCGTAAACTATTGCTCTTTTATTTGTTTGATATTATGTCCTTTTGTTTACAGTTCCCTCTGCTTCTTGCTCAATGATCAGTCTTTTGCTCTCTCCATCACATCCCGCCCACGTGAGATGTTTGTGTCAGAATCGCAAACAAAGACTTTGGAAGTGCAAATGTGAAAGCTGGGAGCAAAACTGCAAACATGCTGGAGAGAGCAAAAGACTGATCATTGAGAAAGAATCAGAGGGAACTGTAAACAAAAGGACATAATATCAAACAAAAATAATCCCATACAAACGTAACTGTCATGTGACCGGTCATCAAGTGACTGGCCGGCGGTTGCTGCAATTTCGTAGGATATCATACGAATTGTTGCGCATACGTTTTCGTACGATATACGAACCTGTTCATGAGAATACGTTGAATCCTTACCTGTCTGGAGCAATTATTTCTGACAAACCATGTTACACTGTTTTGAACATTTCAGAATATTTTTATCATGCTCTTATGTCCCACTAATAACAAACCTTTTGAATTTGGTAATTTTTCATCATGGAGCATCTGTCACTGAGGCCCGAGCACTAGACATGACATTGCTTGGAGAGGCCAACCTAAATCCAGTTGAGAGAAACCTTTTAATCACTTTGAGTCACACTGCAGTCATAAGTGTTGAGCTTTATTTTTGTCTATTTCATCATTGGATGTCATGAAAGCTCTTTACAGCCGTGTTTTAATGTTATCCCCTGCGCCTCTTGACAGTGGAGCGGCTCTGACAATTCACTGTAGCTCCGTAGAGTATTCTAATGGCCAAGCTGCTGTCGTCCTTCATTAACTCCACATTTTGATCACAGACGCTTCCTACTTTTTATATGAACACTTATGTAATCATCAGTATACCATCAGTTCAGCCACACTCACGTCATATTTAACAATTTGCTACTTTGAGTTTTACAGACATACAGTTTTCATTTCTAATTTGCAATTCTGTTGTTTGATACAAATTATTGTATATAATTATTCAAATTAAAACCCTACCATCACCTTTTCATGTGAAATATTGGTGCAGGATATGTTGATAGAAGAATTTACTGTATATAACTGGACCGATACTATAAGCTGCCCAGGTATATAATGAAGGGACTGCAAGACATTAAGAGGGTAGCAAGACAAACAGTCTATGTCCGGATGCTTACAATAGAAGGTTAATGACCATATATAAATATATGGTCAATTATTATAGGTTGCTGCTGCTCGTGTCCCATGTGAAACCAAAAGTTACGTACGTAACTTAAGTTTAGTAACAAACATACTTATTTTAACCACTTATGTTAACCCAAACCATATTTTCCTAAACCTAACCAAGTAGGTTTGTTTCAAGTTTACCACAGGTTAAGAACGTGATCGTTTCACAACGTGCGCCTGCCGCTGGTACTCTCAGGTCTACGGTCATATATGTTGTTTACGTATGAGGACGTGTTGACTTTTCCATATTTGTGACTAACAGCAAGAGATCTTTCTCAAGGTCTTGGTATATGCTTCGGCTGATCAAAGGGAGGCTTTTATGCTGAAGTAGCTACAGGAAATGCAATAGTATTTGCCATAGAGGTTAATGCAAACTGCTTTTGCTCAATACAGATTGGTTTACACACACAAAAATACGGACACCCTTTTTTTGATAGCAGATCAAGAGGAATTCTACCAGGGACAGCCACAGTGAGCCGGTTAGATTCCATGCTGCAGATAACAGGTGCTCTCTGCTGTATGTAAATGCTGCGCACACATTTCAAGCTCTTATTGTGCTTGACTGTGGTACAGCTCAGCATGGGTATCCCAACTGTATGGAAATTAGCTATTTAATATGTGATGACAGATAATAATAACATGCCACACGTACACAGGTACACAAACAGAGCAGCAGTCACAGAATTCACTTTGATGAAATATATGTGGTCTTGCTTCATCACTCACATAAACACGCATACACAACACACACTGAGGCTCGGCATGTGTGTGTGTGTGTGTGTGTGTGTGTGTGTGTGTGTGTGTGTGTGTGTGTGTGTGCGTGATGCTCGCATAAACACACACGCAGAGCCTCAGTACAAGTCTCCAGGGTGGAGGCTTTGAAGGGCTGGTAGATGAGGGACACTGAAGGGCAGTGCAACTCACAATGAACAGATACCCCCCCCTTCTCTCCTGGGACCACTCCTTCCTTCCTCTCTTTTCTTTCCCTCTTTGTATTGACACTGTTGCTTTTAGCTATTTTCTCACCCTGAAATTATAAAATCACACGTCCTAAAACAGTTTAAGCCAATTCTTTATACAAAATGGAAGATGTTGAATGGCTATTTGTGCATTTTTAGTAGTGATGGCCAAATGGAGCCACATGAAGCTTTGTGAACCATTTTATTTACATACCTGCAAACTCAGAAGGGCTGAAAAAGGTGACACATCATCTCTCATCTCTCTCTCTCTCTCTATATATATATATATATATATATATATATATATATATATATATATATATATATATTAAAAAAGGAGCAGAAAACGACAGTCGGCAACATTAAAGAACGGCTTTTTTATTGTTAAGGCCACAGGGTCAAAATTAAATGATTTATTCAAAATGTAATAACAATAACTTATTTCACCAGTAAATTCCTGTTAAACGACAAAAACACCCACTGGATGGGAAAAGGTATTTTACAATAACTTTGAATGCAGCACAAGGCTGGCGAGGCAAGTTTTAAGTGAACGCAACATCTGTGTTGTTTTTCAGACAACGACAGCTACAGACTTGTTGGAATCCTCTACAGTGAAATACAGACAAACTTTTACACCGTTAAGCTCTCAACATTTTAACCGTGTTTAATCCAGCTACTAGCTAACGGCAGGCTAACATTACCTGCTGCCAAGTGTAGTGATAACTAGCGTCACATGCGGCGATGTTTCAGTTGCCTCTAATGTCCGTTGGGTCTCGGTACCCAACCCTACTCATTAGCGTTAAACCAGACACCAATGGGTCTTGTTTCATTTCGTGTTTATTTTCATTTTGCTCATATCTTACGACAAGATATACATTAAAAATCAGATAACAATACTAATGCAGTGGAGGAGATAGCTTTGCCAAAATCCTTCACATTGAACTAATATTGTAGGCTAACAACACAATTCGCTGATCTTACATTAGCTGACAAGCCGACAAGCTTGCTTTCCATTATAACGTTAACGTTAAACATGTTAACAACAACGTTAGAGAAAACAATTATATTGTTGGCAGATAACAGCACTTATCTCAAAACTAATGTCAGTGATTGTGATTGGCCAAATGTCTCGCGTGACGTATCACCAAAGATGTTTTATTTCGAAGAAGACCACAGTAGGTTTTTAAAACTCCCCACTTTATGGGAAAATGTACCCTCCCCACTCAAAAAATAAAAACTCTTCGGATCTACACGATTCACGTGGATGACATTTTCCTATTCAAAACAGCAATTTTCGTCGAAAAGTGACTAGTTTGCAGGTATGTATTTAGATTTTAAGCCCACTAGATGGCGATCTTGGTTTAAAGAAAAATGCTCAAGGAATGGCAATTCAGCATCAACCATCAACCTCATTCCCAACTCGTCAAATACTGATGCTTGGTCAGTGGCCCTTAGCGTCAGATACCGACACACAAGGCACCCTTTAGCGTCTGTATGGGACGCACTGGACAGAGCAGCAGCTCGACTGCGGCGCTGTAAGATGAAGTAGTATGAAAATTGACAACGGTAGCGACTAGTAGCAAGTGGTATTAAAGGCCAAAAATCTGTGAAGGAGGGAGGTTGGGTTGGTGGATGCGTCAAACAACACAGGACTTTCACCCTGGTGACCAGGGTTTGAGTCCCATTGTTTTCCCGCATAGGACTGAAATGTACATTTTTAAACCCCACCCATGATCTTTCTCTAACTCTGCACGTTGAAAAATTACGCCAAAGGGATACCCAGAGCATTAAAAAGTGACGCCAAACTGGGTCCTAATCAAATGTCAGTATTTGACAAGTTGGGAGTGAGAAGTTGTTGGCTTTCCACCCTTTGTTAAACAGAGAGCGCTGTCTAGTGGGCTCAGAAAATAAAGAAAATGGTTGACGAAGCTTCATGAGGCTTCATTTGGCCATCACTCATTTTTCTTGTTACCTGTTTTTTTAGTACCATAAAAAGTACATATGCACAGATGCATTACCACTGCCTCCCACTTTTTCGCTCCTGTTTCTACCAGCTGAGGGCCATTGCCAAACTCAGGTTCAGGGTTTCCCAAGGGGAGGTAGAGATGATGAGGATGTGTTTATTTCCTCCTGTCTTGACTTCTGCAATTCTCTTTTCAACTGTCTTAGCAAGACTTAACAAAATTGCTTACAAGTTGTCCAAAAAGCTGCTGTCAAGCTTCTTGCTAAGTCCTCCAAATGGTCTTGAATCAAGAATTCAAAGATTCTTGATTCAAGATTTGTGTGATATTGTTTAGAGCCGTGCATGGTCAGGGGCACACATTAAAGAGCTATTGCAGCCATAGTCTTGCATTGTCAGACCTTCCTCCACAGCACTGTGAAGGAGGGTCTGGCTAGTCCACATAACAATCTGGGATGGGAGAAAAACGTGCTCTGGTTTATCAGCATTTCATTAAACCAACACAATGGGCTATGCACCCCACAAAACCACAGTGCCGCTGCTAAATACATCGTGCAACAGAAAACTCAGATTGGACAGATAGTCTAGATAGCTGTCTGGATTTACCCTGCAGATATCTGAGGAGCAGCTAACCATTGTACTCATAAACAGTGTTGGGCAAGTTCCTTCCAAAATGTAACACATTATAGACTACTATTCATCTGAGAGTAATTAGTTATATTACAATATTACTGTGTCTGAATTGTAATGCTTTACACTACTTTTGCGTTACTTTTAAGTTAGTTTCACCAAAATAACAGCGGAAGCAGGCTATGACTTCGCAGATCGCAGGTAGTTTGTGAATTTCACCACAGGATCAATAAAGTCTCATCTTTATCCACTTTAATACATCATCATTTATTCATAATATATTCATGAATCTGCAAAGTAACTAAAGCTATAAAATAAATAGTGAAGTAAAACGTACAATAGGCCTACTACACTATGAATTGTGGTGGAGAAGTATAAAGTAGGAGAAAATGAAAATACTCAATTAAACGTATCTTACAATTGTATTAAAGTATGGTATAGTTTCTTTCCAGCGCTGCTAAAATGTAATGCTAAATATTAATTCCCAAAATGTTTTAATCCGTAAGTTGCTGACATACTGTTACCTGTTAGGACACAGATGTTGACCCTACCGTCTCTGGTTTTGGCTTTGACCACGGGAACAGTGACGGGACAGCACCTCGCTTCAACGCACCGTAAAAAACTCCTGAAAATAATGTCCATCTCGCAAATGTATCCGTCAATGCAGTCATCCCAATCATAAAATTCCAGCAACAGGAAATAACACTAACAGACTTTTTTTCTGTGCCGAAATGTTTTGCGGTGTTGTTGAATTGACCAACACTAAATGTCGGGTTAAAATACGTTGTAACTCGCGTTACTGAGATGGTAACGGGTATAATATTACCAAAATTGTATTAGTAATGCGTTATGTTACTGCATTACAGCAAAAAGGAATACATTACTGTAATTGCGTAACTTTTGTAACGTGTTACTCCCAACACTGCTCATAAATCAACTGGAGTTTAAAATGTCAACACAAAGAAAGCGGAAGGTGACGGACATCCAGCAGAAAAGTGGGACATCCGGCGGAATTTCCGGCGGCACCGGAGCAATCCTAGAAGTGGAACATCATGGATGTACTATGTAGACTACTGAAGCCCAAATCTTGCCATTACGAATCTGTGGTCCTCTGATCAGTGTTTGATGCTTGTTCCTCGCTCTAGGCTCAAGACAAAAAGAGACTGTGTTTGTGGTTGCAGCTCCTAAACTTGGGAACTCTCATTTCGGATCTGTGGACACCTATAAAAAGCAGCTCGATAACCATTTGTCAAGACCAAGGTTATAATCGTTAACGAAAATGAACGAAATAACAAAAACTAGGTGGGAAAAAACATTGTCGTTAACCGAAATAAAAATAAAAATGAGGCATTACAAAAAAACGGTAGCTAACTAAAACTGTATTGTCTATTTGCAAAACTAACTAAATTAAAATAAAATTATAGATTAATTGTCCTTAGTTTTATAGTTCTTTGTTTTAGCTTAGCATTTCATGTATGTTGCGCTTACTTGCTATTTTGTCTTTTATTGTGAAGCACTTTGATGTCTGCTTTTAAAAGGTGCTCTACAAATAAACGTTCTTACTTACTATGCAAAAGGCCAAAATATTGCATGTACAAGTGCTGCCATCTCACACAATTTAGAGCTGACTGCAGATTTGTTAATCAAGCTGATTTTGAACCACAAATGTAAATTAAATCTTCTGTACAGCTGAGTAATGCAGTTTTCATTATGGCTTTTTTAAAAAAAAAAAAAGGTTGGATCAATGAATGCATAATTACGGAGGTGACATAATCTCCATTACTTCTGTATCTAGTTGAATATGTTCCTTTCAAGTTCACTTAAATAACATATTTCTACTTACTTTCCCTGATATTGGGAAGGAGAACATTAATCACAATGAGCTAAACAATCTGCTTTATTGCTCTAAACTGAACAGTTACTTTAGAGCCCAATTACCTATGGAGCTATCGCTCCTTCCTGCTTCCTCTCTCGGCTGACTTTTATTTTTTCCTGTGATGCATAAACAACGAGTCTTAGAGCCTGTTATACCGTTGCCTTTGGTGAGGAAATCATCTGATTGCATACATTTCCATCTTCTTCTGTCCTTAATTGGATTTCTTCCTCTCTTTTTAGATTGCCATGTGTTTGATCTCTCCCTTCCCCTTCCTCCTCCTCTTTAATGTTTTCATCCGTCTGTGGATCAGAGAAGCAGAGGAGGAAGGCAAAGAGGAAGAGGCGGAGAATAGAGTTCAGGCCAGTGGCTGGACCATCAAAGATGACAGTCTCTGGGGTGCATCGCATTCGTAGGTGCATGCATGCACTCAAAAGAAGCAGCCTAATTGACTCACCAGTACATAAAAGCTAAAACAGCAGGCATCTCAAGGTATTTACAGCATATAAACATTGGATGGCATAAGATGCAGTCAACTGAAGTATGTGGTACACATAAATAATTTAATTACATATTACTTTGGCTTTGACTTTTGAGTAATACGTTTAGGGTGCGTTCCGTTCAACAGGATCAACCCGTTATCACTCCGAACTCGTAAAATACGGACATTTGGACATTGGCTGTCAGCGTCTCAAGCGACGAAAAAGGCGTCCTTCAGTGTTTTTGTATAACATACCAGGGAGAGCAGGCAGTTACATGGGGTTTTGGTGAGTAGTATGTAAGGCTGAAATTCCGTAGGGATGTTGCTTTGGGTGGTGGATGGGTCAAACACAGGACTTTCACCCAGGAGACCGGGGTTCATGTCCCGCTTGTCACGTTTCCTAAAGTCGCTTTCTTCTTTAACCGTCCCGTTCTTCCCGCGTGTCACGGAAGCCCAACCACGACCTTTTCCTAAACCCAAGCGTCCCGTTCTTCGCGCGTCACGGAAACGTAAGCCCACCCACAACCTTTTCCTTAACATAACTGCGTCAAGTTACGCCAATAGTCCCGACCAAGAGCGTCTAGTTAAAGCTATAATATGACGGTAAGGGGAGACTTTTAGCGTCTATAAGAACGACAAAGGCACCTGACCAAGCGTCCGCATTTTACGAGATGGCAGTGAGAACCTGTTGACAGTATACATAAACAGTAGTATTCCCTGCTCCCTGTTCAGGGATTGTCCATTAAAGGAAATTCTCTGGACAAAATTCCTCCATTCGCACTAGAGGACTGCGTTGGGATTGGGATTCTGCAGGGCCCAACACAACTGTGCCCAACTGTTAAGTTCTCCTAGCTAGGTTTCATAAGAAAATCAGCAACTCACATGGTGCATCCATTTGAACACCAACCAAACGCTTTATTAACACTGCTCTACTCCCTCTCTCTCACTTATTTCCCGGGGCTCTCCGCCCCCTTTCTCCTACGGCGACCTGAGGGATCCAATCAACAGGGACATTAACATGAAATCTGTTAAGAGTGTGTTAAAAGACAGGGAAACGAAACAAAATAAAACAACCTGGGCAAAACAAACCAAAGCCAACAACACTTTCTGAAATAAGTGAAATAAATGAATTAATACAATGTCACTTTGCCCCTATTGCACTAGAATAACTAATTATTGCACTTGAATGTCATTATGCACTATAATGTAATTTCGCTACTTATTAACGACTGGTATGCATATTTATTAATACTACACAGTAAAATAACTAGTTTCCCTTTGGGAGGGGAGAAGACACAAAATCAATGGTCAATCTATTGACACTTAATCTAATGTTCGCGGTGCGGGACCCAGCACACAAACTGCGGGAGCAGGCGGTAATGGTAAGAAATCCAACGGGAGTGGGCAGGAGCGGGATTAAAAAAACAGGGCTTTAATTCGCACACCCTGCAATGTCACCAACGCAGATATCACGTCCTCCATGCATTACCCATGTAATGTAAACGCATTGGATACGTTGCTGCTACTGTGGACATTTTTCACTACTGAACTAAAAAACTAAAAGTTAGTTCCATTACAAAACATATTCTATGAAATGTATGTTACTTGTAAATAAATGTGATTTGATTAATTTACAAGATCATGATGGTATCATTCCAGTGAGGCGCAATGACTGATGGGTAATCTTGCCTGTCAACTTCTGTTGAAGTGATGTACCGTTGTTTAGTTATTGCCTACACAGTTTGCAGTTCCCTTTGAACTGAGCATTTTTGCTCCCTACGGTTTGGAATCTTACTTTTTTTTAACAATTTCTTTATTGACATTTTTATAAAAGAAGCATTAACACAAGGGTGTAACTAAAGACCATGTCATTTTAACCACCACCCCCCCAATCCCAACCCAGGCCCGCTACATCTAGTGATGGTCAAATAAAGCTTTGCTTCGCAAAGAAATAGGTTAAAGGAATGGCAATTCAGTGTGTTTTCAACCCTTTGTTGAACAGAGAGCGCCATCTAGTGAGCTCAGAAAATAAAGACAGTGGACAAGCTTCATTTGACCATCACTAGCTATGTCCCTCCAAACCATGTTTGGAATCTTACTTAACATGGCTGAATACCCTCTACAGTTCACTTTGATGGAAACTACTAGGCAATCAGAATGCACCCTTAGTTTCGTATGTAAAAGTTACCGTGCAATATTGTAACAGTATTCTAATTTCCCTGCAGGATTCAGCTTATTAAAGAAGGCTTTCATTAAGGCATCGGAACCGTCGGTCAGGAATGATGGCAGGCAGGGATTTGCCTGCTGCCTAGCAGGGCATGGATGGATGATTGATACTGTATGACAAGTGTAACTACAATAGTGCCCTGCAAACAGGTTTTTTGCCATGTTGAATGATAATTCGAAAGGGGCTGAGATGAAAGTTAAACCAGCTATTCAGAAAGCATTTTTATTGTCAAGGGGAAACTGACAGACAAATGATGCTACATTGATGAGGAAGCAAAGAACAATATTGCAATATGATGCATAATGCAACTTCATGCTGCTAAATTCTGCTATCAATACAGAATAAGAGCAGAGATTTTTACCATGCCGAGTGACATATACATTTCAACGACTTGATGTTTAATTTTCATTGCGGTTGACAGTCTGACTGGCCCGTGTATGAATGAATAGTCTGAACTCTTGCTGACTTTATAAATAATTAAGTTGCCTTACACTTTATTTACAGTGTCAAATCACAACAGGAGTTATCTCAGGACATTTTACAGATAGAGTAGGTCTAGACCACACTATAATTTACAAAGACCCAACAATTTCCCTCGAGCAAGCATTTGGTGCCACAGTGGCGAGGAAAACCTTTTTTACAGGTAGAAACCACAGACAGACCAGCCATCTGCCTCAGCTGGTTGGGACACAGACACAGATATACAGATATGGAGAAATATGATTCAAAATAATTACAGCAGTTGGTATGAACAGTGGCAATTATAGATTCCTGCTTAATGTGTGTGTAGGGTTGCAAACTTCCACTAGTAGAAATACAGAACGGCCACGGATAGTGGCAGGTTCTTTTGCATGCATTTATATCATTTCGCATTGACTATTGCAACGCACTGTTCTCTGCACTCAGTATGTCTGCCCGTGATCGGCTTCAGTCCATTTGAGGACAAATGGACGATCTCACATCACCCCGTTCTCAAATATCTTCACTGGCTCCCTCCATCCATCTTAGTCTGCTTATCCGGTATCGGGTCGCGGGGGTAGCAGCTCCAGCAGGGGACCCCAAACTTCCCTTTCCCGAGCCACATTAACCAGCTCCGACTGGGGGATCCCGAGGCGTTCCCAGGCCAGGTTGGAGATATAATCCCTCCACCTAGTCCTGGGTCTTCCCCGAGGCCTCCTCCCAGCTGGATGTGCCTGGAACACCTCCCTAGGGAGGCGCCCAGGGGGCATCCTTACCAGATGCCCGAACCACCTCAACTGGCTCCTTTCGACGCAAAGGAGCAGCGGCTCTACTCCGAGCTCCTCACGGATGACTGAGCTTCTCACCCTATCTCTAAGGGAGACGCCAGCCACCCTCCTGAGGAAACCCATTTCAACCGCTTGTACTCTGGATCTTGTTCTTTCGGTCATGACCCAGCCTTCATGACCATAGGTGAGGGTAGGAACGAAAACTGACCGGTAGATTGAGAGCTTTGCTTTCTGGCTCAGCTCTCTTTTCGTCACAATGGTGCGCCCGCTGCGCCGATTCTCCGACCAATCTCCCGCTCCATTGTCCCCTCACTCGCGAACAAGACCCCAAGGTACTTGAACTCCTTCACTTGGGGTAAGGCACTCCATCGGTTTCCTGCTGAGAACCATGGCCTCCGATTTAGAGGTGCTGATCCTCATCCCAGCCGCTTCACACTCGGCTGCGAACCGATCCAGTGAGTGCTGAAGGTCACAGGCTGATGATGCCATCAGGACCACATCATCTGCAAAAAGCAGCGATGAGATCCCCAGCCCACCGAACTGCAACCCCTCTCCACCCCGACTACGCCTCTATATCCTGTCCATAAATACTACAAACAGGATTGGTGACAAAGTGCAGCCCTGGCGGAGGCCAACTCTCACCTGAAACAAGTCCGACTTACTGCCGAGAACCCGGACACAGCTCTCGCTTTGGTCGTACAGAGATTGGATGGCCCTTAGAAGGGACCCCCTCACCCCATACTCCCGCAGCACCTCCCACAGTATCTCCCGGGGGACCCGGTCATACGCCTTCTCCAGATCCACAAAGCACATGTAGACCGGTTGGGCATACTCCCAGGGTCCCTCCAGGATCCTTGCGAGAGTAAAGAGCTGGTCCGTTGTTCCACGACCAGGACGGAATCCGCATTGTTTCTCGTCAACCTGAGGTTCGACCATCGACCGAACCCTCCTTTCCAGCACCTCAGAGTACACTTTACCAGGGAGGCTGAGAAGTGTGATACCCCTGGAATTGGCACACACCCTCTGGTCCCCCTTTTTGAAAAGGGGAACCACCACCCAAGTCAAATACCTATCTTTTTAAACATGCTTTTGGTTGACCTGTCAGCACTTTCTTTTTCAAGTATTACTTTGAGATTTTAATTGTATACTGTGTTTAATTATGTATCATCTTGTATGTTTCATGTAAAGCACTTAGTGATTTTTATCCTTAAAAAAAAGCTCTATAAAATACATTTTACTTACTTTTGTTGAAGTGTGTTTTGTTTAGTAATAGTAACTTGTGTTTGATTGTGTGAGGGACTGATTAAACCCCATTACCTGACTAAACCCAAATATTCACCACACCGGTGAATACAAGTATAAGTGTCTCCTGATTGCCTGCAGCTACCTCTGAAAACATCTCTAAAGTTGATTATTCTGCAGACACTACATCCACATTTTAGATCAGTCATGCAAGTGCAAAATAGCCTACAAAAGCAGCAAGTTTAAAAGGCACTAAAGTGACTCGCTCCAAGCCCCAAACAAAAAGTTACAAGTCATCCATGCAGTGACAGTTCATTTTGATCATCTTTTGTGGTATAGCAAGTCAGCTTTGTATGTAGTGTATTTCATACACAGATAATTCAATAGGCTTTGTCCATGCTTTGGTCTGTTTTTTGGGCTTTTTATTGTTTTGTCCTTTCATTGGCTTTAGTTTTGAAATATCCTACAACCATTAAGGTAAACAAAGTGTGTGTGTGTGTGTGTGTGTGTATATATAAATCTGTCAATCACTTATTTATCTCTATCTAGCTATCTATGTATGTATCTTTATATATTTTGTATCTCTATCTAGCTATCTATGTATCTATATTTATTTATCTCTATCTATCTGTATCACGCACACAGAAGTATGGACCCACAATACACAACTCAGGTACGTAAAAAATGACAAAAGTTTATTAGCAGATTGCATAAACTTACAAGCAACAGTGTCCAAATCAGCAGGCAAAAAAGGGAAATCCAAAATACAGGCAGTGGTCAAAATCCAGGGAAAACAACAAACACTAAGAATACAGGACACTAGGGAAAACACTTGAAGGCTGAACACAAAGGAAGCAGTCGATCTCGCACTGAGGTAAGGGGAAGACTGAACTTAAATACACAAGACAGGGGAGACAATGAGACTCAGGTGCAACACATTAGGGCGGGGACATGTAATCAAAAATGGCGGGAAAAACGACAAACAGGAAGTACATAACAAACACTAAGGGAAACAGAAACCTTCAGAATAAAACCGGAAATGGAACAAAAACAAAAGCAAAAAATGAGAACCAACCTAAACACAATAACTTGACACAGGAGCAGACATGACAATCTGTTAAATTTAACATTCATGTAGAGTAATGTTAAAAATAACATCTTCAGTTTTCTTTAAATAATGAATATAATTTAATAATCTGTTAAGTGACTGGTGTATGTTAAATTATTTGAAACTGTTCTGGCCACCTTTCAAGGCTAAGTGATGCGCTTATGTTCAATAAAAAGACATATTGTCTTTTTTCATTGTTAAATGAAAATCAATTCAATCAGTCAATGCTTTACTCATGTGCAACAATGGGGTAATGTTTTTGAGCTAAAATATCTTCATTTGGGGGATTTTCCTAGGAAATATTGATATGTGATTGCCTGAGTCACTTTATTTATACTAGTGTTACCCCAGTGCTCTTAATGACTCATAGTTTACTTCCATCTTTAAGTTATTATGTACAGTGTTGTGCCTCTGACTTTAATATAATCAGTTTAATAATCACGCTCATTGTTTATATTGACTCAACCAGTAGGGCTTCTTTTCCATCCTTGTGTTGGAATCCCTTACAGAGCCCAGCATTGAATAGGCAAAAACTGAATACAATATTCATTGCCAAATCTCTGGTCAGATTATATAACCCTGTCCACTCCACTGCTCTGTAACTACTGCCATTTATTCTGCCTGGTAGGATACATTGACTGTATGGGTATACAGTATGTTTTCCCTTCCCATCTACAAATTTCTCTCACAAACACATTGCACTCATGTTCTTTGACTTGATTTTCATAATGGATTTTCTCATCACTTTTATCTAGGTCATCTCTGTTAGTGTGATATCTTCAGATTAAGTTCTCAGTTCTTTCAGAAGATACACACACACACACACACACACACACACACACACACACACACAGGCACCTACACAGATACGTGAACACAATCTATATACAGAGATACACACACTATTAGAACATGTATGCAAATATCAACAGCACACACACATTCTTTACATTAAACTTTGCATTTATAAACTTACAAATACACAAACACTTGCACACGCGCACAAACACACACACAAATGATAAAAAGACTAAAATCCTTTTCTGGCTGAACACGCTAACACATAAACTTTGAAATAAACTTTGTTTATGATTGCTAGCTTCTATGCCTGCTGGTAATAAATAATACAAAATAGTAATAATAAAACACTGAATCCCACTGGTGTTGATCTGTATTATAGCCAAAGGATAAAAACAGAGGAACACAGGGTGTGTGTGTGTGTGTGTGTGTGTGTGTGTGTGTGTGTGTGTGTGTGTGTGTGTGTGTGTGTGTGTGTGCGTGTGTGTTGCCATAACCCTGTCAGTTTATACTCAGGAGCGTTGACACAATAATAAGCCCAGCCTACTCCCAAAGGCCCCCAGTCATATTATTATTCACTGGTCCAAATATGGAAATACAGCGGGTAGCACAGAGATAACAGGGAGGTGTGTTGGGATAGACAGAAGGCACAGCTTGTGTGTGTGTGTGCGTGTGTGTGTGTGTGTGTGTGTGTGTGTGTGTGTTCCTATTCAGTGATGCTCATACTCAGTGATGTTCTGCCAATCAAACTTTCAAGAGAGGATGGAGAGACAGAGAGGAAAAAATAGAGCTAATTTGTGAAATGTCTTGGGTTTTCTGCCAGTGTATGTAAAGCCTTGTGTCTATTGATGATGTGAGCAACTCCTGACACAATAACGTGAAATACTCTTCTTTGCAAGGTGACGTGCGTTCTGGCAGCCCCAAGTGGCACCTGAAGATAACATTTGAATATTTTAAAAAGCTGAAGGATTCACAAGTCTAAAACTGTCATGTGTTACATACATGCCCCTCATACTTAAAAGTCCCCCTCCAGACATGTTTTAAAGTATGTTAAAATACTCTGTCAACATTAATATTGATATATAATTTGTATTTCCATTTTACGCTACTTTATGCTTCTACTCCACTACATTTCACTGGGAATTTTTGTACTTTTGTACAAATTTAACAAACAAAACATATGATCAGCTTATGGAATCTGATGACTACCTCAGGATACGGTTAGCTTAGCTTTGCACAAAGACTGGCAACTGTAAGGACTGGTGACCAGAACTCAAGCGCAGATCTACGGTGGCCCTGAAGTGCAAATCACAACAGAAATTAGAAAAACGGAACAACAAATCATAAAACACAACGGCAAATAGGAAAACACGACAGCAAATATGAAAACATGACAGCAAATAAAAAAACACGACAGCAAATATGAAAACACAACAGCAAATAGGAAAGCACGAAAGCAAATATGAAAACACGACTGCAAATAAAAAAACACAACAGCAAATAGGAAAACATGACAGCAAATAAAAAAACACGACAGCAAATATGAAAACACGACGTGTTCTTAAAGTTTAATGTCCGGTGGCATTTTCATCTCTTTTTATAAGCCATTACTGTATATGCGTAACGTTAGCAGAGATTTAGAAATTGGTGTGTTTATCAGTTGTAGCTGCAGGATAGGAGGTAAAGCTGCACCTTGTTAACTTCACTAGCAACATTAAATGAAAGCTAAAGTGTATGAGTAGTTTCCCATGTTACAAGTATAACTAAGGAACAAACGGAGGCTGCACTAGTGTCACCAGAAGGGAGAGATGAGGAGGAGAAGAGGGACAGCAAAAGACAAGTAGGGAGACAGGGGCCAAAGACAAATGTTGAATAGATTATTTGCTATATTAGAGATTGCCATTCAAACAATAAATGCATTAAATTAACTGGTTTGTCTGCGTCTAAGGTTTTGGGTGTGTATATAATATAAACTGTTTTTCAATGTTTATTTTTCCATCAAATTATGACTTGGGGCCTGTTTCAGAAAAGCATAATTTATAAATCCAGGATAAGTGATAAAGCAAGGCTTGACCTAGTCTAATCTGTGCATCCTGGCTTGGTGCGTTTCAAGAAGGCCAAGCCAGGCTGAGGAGGAGCGACTAGGTTGAGCCAGGCTGAAGTAGAGAGAAAGCGTAGCAGATGATCAAGGACCGACTGAATGCGCGTAAGTAGCCTAAATATATACATTAACTGACCACTGATCTGAATTGAAACCGTCATAATCATTCCATTTAAGGATTAGGCTACTAATCATTTGCACAAATTAACAGTTGTACTCGTTGCCTTAAAAGTAAGCAGAAGATAATGTTACTCAGGAAATTTACCATGAAGATCAATTTTCTACAACGCTAGAATATGATGCGTAAATATCTCTTTCCCTCTGTTTCTCTCTCTCTCATGGGCTAAAATATAAATTTCCTAAGTCATATTAACTTCCACTGCTCGCTTTTAATGCAAAGTGTACAACTGTTTGTTTTTGCAAATGAAAGTGGCTCATTGAATGGTTTCAGTTAAGAGCAGTAGTTCATAAATGTATATTTTTAGACTATCATTCAGTCGGTCCGCTATTATCTGCCACGCTTTTTCTTTTTCTCGATTTTTTATTTTTTATAGAGGACGAGTTTCCTTCTCTACATGTTACATGCCTTGCTCTCTTGTGGACATAGAAAATAAAGACACTAAAGAAATTGGACTAAAATCTAGAAACTATAAAGATAATTAAGTGATAAAGCCCATGCACACTGTAAACAGAGTATATTCATCAGTTATTTCCCCCCCGGCAAAATATAAGGTCAAAAACCATTGAGGTGTCCTCTCCCTGTTGTTACATGAATGTACAGTAACCTACAACACTAGATAGTTACTGGTCCAGTGAACTAAGACTATAATTTGGGAGGATTGTACAATTAGGATTTGTTCTTTAAATTGTACAATCCTCCCATATTATAGTCCCAGTTTACTGGACAACACAAATTGTGTGCTAAGAATGCCAAATACAAAGCATATGGAAGCAGAACAAACATGATCCTTTATTGTTAAAGAATTTTTTAAAAAATGAATCAATCCCATGGGATAATTCAAGGTGCATTGGTCAACTATAGAAATGTACAGCATTGTATGTATTGCCTTTAGTAACAGACTTCATTTAAAACACATTTGAAATGTTATCAGCCTTTTCTAATTATCTCAACAACTGCCATAATATATTCATCAAACTTCTAACAATATGAACAGCAGTCTTCATACAGCAATATAACAGTAACAATGACTGTCACATGAATAATTATTAAAAAAAATAATGGTCACAACTTTAAATAACAGTACTTAAATGAACAGCAATATGCACCTGTGGTATTTTAATCCAGGCTGATAGCACTAGGGTGAAACCACTGCTGGGTGATCAGAAAAGGCTCCAGGATTAATAGATCCTGGCTGTTAGCCTGGTCGGGAGCAGGCTAGCTGTTAGCCTGGCTGTTAGCCTGGTCGGGAGCAGGCTAGTTGTTAGCCTGGCTGTTAGTCTGGTCGGGAGCAGGCTAGCTGTTAGCCTGGTCGGGAGCAGGCTAGCTGCACAGAATAAATCTCCATGGTGATTTATGTGCCTCCGCTTTCGTGAAACCGAGTCAAGGCTAAATTCATCCAGAATAACGGGGAAATCCCGGCTTAATCCCTTATCTTGGTTTTGTGAAACAGGCCTCTGGACACAGGAAACTTCTAACTGAATAATTATAATAATAATAATTCATAATTGAATAACTAGTTAGGTATACAAGCTCTAAAAAGACATTAACGAAACGTGTATATTTATTATAACATTTATTCAAACATTACTATATACTGTACACAAGTATATTCAACATGAAGTGGCGATCAGACACAGCTGCTGATGATGGGGTTGCTTCAAGACTGCAGACAGAAGGAGAAAGCTTTAGGTTAGACCAGTAGTTATCCAACCTGTCCTGGTAAGATTAGAATTGTATCACAAGTATATTTAAGCACACTGTAACATGAAGGTACTTAATGTAACTGTGTAGTGGTGTAGTTTCTTCATCATGGTCTGAACTGACAGCTGTTGACCATTTAACACACTTACACCTAGCTGCCTTGACTGTGTTAGTGGGTGTTTATCAAGGGTGTTATGATTTTTCATATGTTGGTTGTAGCCTTGTAGCTTGTGTGTTTACAGTACTATTTACCATTTCTCACTTGCAGTTTACTGCATATCATACTGCCTGTGGTAGCTCATTAGCTGGTAGCGTTTACCTTGTAGTTGCTGATCATATTTTGCACTGCATTTGTCTGAAAGCTAGAAGCTACTGGACAATGAGCTAATGTTGCATACATGCAGTAAACTACAAGCTAATGTAAACGGTTAGCTACTGTAAGATTAATCTAATTAAGAATAATTAATGCAATTCTCCTTACCGGTAAGTGTTATGACTACTACAAACATGAACTCCCACAAGTTTTAATTTTATTGACATGGGAATAATAAGAGAAAACGACTATTGCTTACATTAAAGCCTATCAGTGTCGGTAACGTTACCTACCTTCGCCCGTTGCGGGCAAAGTTCCTGATAGAATATTCTCCTCCTGCAAGCAGACTGATGCAACAGCACAGTTCCACATCCATTTCGTCCAGTGTTTTGAAATGAGAAACGGCTAGTCCGTCTGTTAAAAGCATAGACAATGAGGCACTTTTCCGTGTTTTTTCACCTCGCCCTTCTGTCAAAAGACAGACAGTGCGTCTGTCCAATCAGGAGCGTCCGTCCTCTGCTAGATAGGCCCTACCTTTTCCGGTAGAAGTTAATACTGTTGTGTTTTGTGATTTGTTGAAGTGTTCATACTTGCTGTCGTGTTTTCCTATTTGCTATTGTGTTTTCATATTTGCTGTCGTGTTTTCATATTTGCCGTTTTGTTTTCATATTTACTGTCATGTTTTCATATTTGCTGTCGTGTTTTCATATTTGCCGTTTTGTTTTCATATTTGCTGTCGTGTTTTCCTATTTGCTGTCATGTTTTCATTTTTGCTGTCGTGTTTTTCTATTTGCCATTTTGTTTTCATATTTGCTGTCGTGTTTTCCTATTTGCTGTCGTGTTTTCCTATTTGTTGTTGTGTTTTCATTTTTGCGGTTGTGTTTTTCTATTTGCCGTTGTGTTTTATGATTTGTTGAAGTGTTTTCGTATTTGCCGTTTTGTTTTGCTATTTTCCGTTGTGTTTTATGATTTGTTGTTGTGTTTTTCTAATTTCTGTTGTGATTTGCACTTCAGGGCCACCGTACAGACCAGAGTGAAGTTTCAATAAAGGTGATTTTATTGAAATGAACAAACAGAACGTGGTTTGAGAATGTGGGAGAGAACAAAACACAGAGACGGACACCAAACCAAAACACACCAAGCACACAGCAGGCACACTAAAAGGAAGAAAAAGAACACAAAAACTACATTCACACACATACCATAAAGGAGGCCAGTTTCACGGCCAGTGGGCCGTGACAGGCAACAGCCTGGCTCTGTCCAAAGTTGAACAAATTTGCATTACCAATTCCTCTAAAGCTCACTAATGAACACATTATATCTTGTTTGTTGAATCCGTATGGAAATCAAAGTGTAAAAACAAGACGTGGTTCACGTGTGCAGAAATAGTCCAACCTAGCTGTTGTCCCCTGATTCCAGTCTTTATGCTATCTATCTATCTATCTATCTATCTATCTATCTATCTGTTATATAATTGAATAAGCTCATTTACCAAATGTTGAATTTTTCTTTTAAATCTACATAACACGCTCTTTTCTAGAAAAAGAGAAAACATAACTAGTGGTGACTTATTTACTCTTGAGATTTACAGTCTTTTTGGATTGCTTACACACTAAAATTAAAAGTAGTACACTATTAGCAAAACCTTACACTCAAGAAGCAAAACATCAGCCCATATTTGCACAACTATAAGCACATTGTCAACCTCACACTTGTTGCAAAACTCTACACACAGTGATTTGCAAAACACTAAACACACTTAACATACATTACACACAAAAATCTATCATGAAGTCACTTCCTTGCAATACCAAAGCACTGACTGTCAAATTACCGCACCGTCCAACCAATTGGTTCAACACAGTCATCAGGTGTGCAAACACTTGTTTGCTTAATTGTAGACACACCAATCAGGTGTATAAGCACTATAAAAAGCAGCAGGTGAGTTCATCGGTCTTCAAGCACAATGGAAAGAGTCAGAGAAAGAGTAAGACGAGGAGGAGAACGAGGGGAACGAGGAGAACGAGGAGGAGGAGGAAGAGGAGGAAGGGGAGGAAGAGGAATCAACAGAGGAGGAATCAACAGAGGAAGAGGAAGAGATGGAGGCCATGCTGGAGGTAGAGGTAGAGGAAGATGAAGACAAGAAGGTGCTCAAAGAGGACCGAATTTGACAAATGAGATCCGCGCAACACTGGTTGACCACGTTGTCAACCACGGCCTGACGCTGAGGGAGGCTGGACTGCGAGTACAGCCAAATCTAAGCCGATACACAGTGGCAAGTGTGATAAGAACATTTCGACTGGAAAATAGGTATTGTAAAAATATCATCATATCAAAAACATCTGCACGGTTTCAGTAACTGCTTACAGTACTGTATTCTATGCACCATCAGCACTTCTGTTACCTTTTCTTGTGAAATTACTGTACTATTGCATACTGTTTTTTTTTTTCTACATAGGATTGAGGGTGAGGAACGACAAGGGGGAAGGCCTCCTATGTTCACAGAACAGCAAGAGAGGGAGATAGCAAACATGGTTTTGGCCAACAATGCTTTAACACTCAATCAGCTCCAAACTAACATTGTCAATAACCACGCCAGTTTCAACGATATCCATCA
Organism: Zingel zingel; assembly: GCA_023566125.1. Taxonomy (NCBI): domain Eukaryota; kingdom Metazoa; phylum Chordata; class Actinopteri; order Perciformes; family Percidae; genus Zingel; species Zingel zingel. The sequence continues at coordinate 10,525,005 of CM042323.1, forward strand.
GGTCTCAACATCAACACTGGCACGCATCCTAAAAAAAAAACATATTCAAATGAAGCAAATTTATCGAGTGCCTTTCGAGCGCAATTCCGAAAGGGTGAAACGACTGCGGCATGATTATGCAGAGGTATGTATTCACCTTAGCAGTGTGATCTTGCATACTGTCTCATAATCTTTTACTGTACTGTAATATGTATACTACATCTACACTGAACTACAGAATTTTGCCTGACACTGTTCTTCAGAGAGTTTTACGAATGGATGGAGAGGAGATCCAGCATGAGTTCATTTACGTAGATGAGGCTGGGTTCAACCTGACGAGAACACGAAGGAGGGGAAGAAACATCATTGGCCACAGGGCTATAGTCAATGTCCCAGGGCAACGTGGGGGTAATATAACACTCTGTGCAGCCATTACACAGAATAGGGTCCTCCACCGCCATGCCTATATGGACCCTTACAACACAGCACTCATACTTACATTCTTAGACCAATTGCACAACATAACAGCAGCAAATCAAATCGATCATATGCAATACATTGTTGTCTGGGACAATGTGTCTTTCCACCGCTCTCCTCTGGTTCACAACTGGTTCCAGCAACATCCACATTTCACCATATATATATATATATATATATATATATATATATATATATATATATATATATATATATATATATATATATATATATATATATATCTTCCACCATACTCTCCATTCCTCAACTCTATAGAAGAGTTTTTCTCGGCATGGCGGTGGAAGGTATATGATCTCCATCTCCAGGCTGAGGTACCCCTCATCCAAGCCATGGAGGAGGCCTGTGACCAGATGGAGGTAGCAGCAATGCAAGGATGGATTCGTCATTCAAGACGTGCACGCATTTCAAGATCCAGCTAGGCGAAGAGACAATGTCCAGTTTTTTTTTTACAGTAAACTTACAGTACAATACGTAAAGTGACATTTTGTTACAGTATTATGAATCTCCATGTCAACATTTTGGGCATGTTGAGAAATAAATTAGTTTCTTCAGTCTGCAACATTGGTCTTGTGTAGTGTTTGGTGAATTTACATTATATTTGTACTTTGTTGATGGCAGCCTACTCTAATCATAGGGAAGTAGAAGTGCTAAAAGTGTTTTAGGTTTATCACAGCAGAGTGTCACTTGTGCAAACAGAGTATAGTAATGTGAAACGTGTGTGTTTCATGTGGTAACAAAGTGTGGTTTTTAAACAGAAGTGTATAGTTTTTACAATTGTGCAAAGGATCTGTAGTGTTTTGCTAATTGTGTGTAGTGTTTTGAAAACATGGGCCCTGTTTTGAAAATCATGCTTAAGAAATCCAAAAAAACTGTAATAGCAAAAAAATATTTTTTTATAGTGTGGATAGCACACAATCTAAGGAGTTATTAATAATGACACCAGTAGTTTTTGCTGACATTGCAATGTGTCTAATTTCAGTCAAATAAAAATAAATACAAGAAAAACTGTTGTGCAGTTATTTAAGAAGAAGAAAAAGGAGGAACATGTGATGATAGTAGTGTGATAATTGACACTGCAGCTTTGTTAGCTTTTTTCTATTTAAATTCACTACAGATCTTTAAGCTGCTGATCTGTTTTGTCTGCATAATTATGTGTGCATGCTTGTCTGCACACATGGGAACATTGCATTTGTTTGTGACTGTGTGTGCGCATGCATCCCTGCCTCTATATGTGTATGTTTGCTGCAACATTTTTTAAAAGAGGTTGACTTGCTATTAAGCATGCAATGAACTCATTTACTGTTTGCTTGACTATGAAAAATGAATGGGGTTCTCACAGTGATATTCAGATGAGAACGGTTTGCAGTATATGCGTGCACATTCTCTGTGTGTATAAGTGCACAATACACATGCATCAATGCCTCAGCATGTGTGTGTATCTACTTATGCATGCATGTCTGTGCATGTGTGTACACAACAGACTGTCAGCATCGCTAATGACTTTCCTATTAATAAGGAATGATGCCTAGACCAATGGAGACAGCCGGGAGAAAAGTCAGAAGCCAGAAGTTCAAAACGGTAATGCTTTAATTAAAATATTCATTAAGACTACCCTGTTTACTTAGTCATCCGTGACAAATGGCTTGCTGCCGCTGGTCCATCTTCAATTTGTTCCAACACACTCACTACCAGATTCGCCATGACTCAGAATGAAGGCAAATCTGCTTTTTTTTTGACAGAATAATCTGTCAAAAAAAAGAGATATGCGACTGAAATCAGCAAGGCTCCAATATGCATCTAAAGTGCATTGTAAACTGACCTGGAGTGGGTAAATAAATGACTTGCTACAGCTGTCACAGCTTCACATATCCTCCATGTTTTATTAGGTACTTTGTAACTGTCATTTGTTTGGGCGAAATAAGTTTGCTCTCCAGTGCACTACCAACACAAAGGATGCCTTCTCTGTCGCTTTGTTTGCCTTTCACAGAGTTGGAGACCTTGGAAATGAGATTCCGGGGAGTGTATGGGCTGAGTAAGAGAATGTCTACATGGCCGTCAAACACGGTTCCTCAAAACTACATTTATATCCATGTAAGGTTCAGCATATAAATCCATCTGCTGCTGATGGTGGCAACTGTCAACGTTTGCTCCAAAAAATTTTAAAAGAGGTTGACTTGTTATTAGGCATGCAATGAACTCATTTACTGTTTGCTTGACTATGAAAAATGAATGGGGTTCTGACAGTGATATTCAGATGAGGACGGTTTGCAGCATATGCGTGCACATTCTCTGTGTGTATAAGTGCACAATACACATGCATCAATGCCTCAAGCCATTTGCTCGGAAATCTACAGTCTATGTTTACTTATGCAAGAGAATTTGAGAACCATAGTAACATTTGCTAGCCTGGAAGCCAGACGAATCTGCGAGCTCATGTTTCATTTGCTCTGGCAGATATGTCTGGCCCCTCTCCCATTCAGACAGATTTCCAGCCAACCTACTCTGGGCTGACCAATGACAACTGTTTATCTAATATGGGGCGGGTTTAAAATGACGGAGGAACGTCATCATCCTGTAGGTCAATTCAGCATAACGCACCAGGCTCACGAAAGGAAACACAAACTAGACAGTGCTGTTCAATTAGGAATCAAGATTATGTTACTGCATTGCCTATTTCTCGCCTAAAATGTTTTTACATGAAACACATTTTAGTGTACTGTTTCCCTGTAATTTGAGGAAGTTTTTTTCATGCTTAATGGATCACACCCCAGTGACCGCCACAGGAAACAGAGATGGATTCTTTTCCACCCGTTGGATGTTGGGTGAGCCTTTGTGGGACCATTGTGTGTTTGGATGGGGATTTAAAAATACCCCCCTTTGAAGGCAGGTTTCAACATCACACAGACTTTTCCCTTGTGTTGACTTCGGGTCACATTGGCCCGTTTTAAAGTTTTGTTTTATATCAGAAAATATTGGACGTAGAAATAAGCACTGAAAATGTGTAGAAGAAAAATTTAAAAATTTAAAACGTTGGAAAAAGCAAAAACAAATTGTGAAAAAAGGCGTCACAAATGTCAGAAAAAAGTGTTTTTTTCAAGGTTGAAATGAAGACAACACAAGGGTTAAAAAATGGACTCAGCACCGCCCAACTTGCATGTCACTTAGCGCTACGTCACACTTTCCGTTGCTCTGATTGGTTGTAGGTCCAGCCAATTGCATCTAGAGACATTTTGGTCTGCACCGTTGATACGCCCCTTGGAAATCTAAAATGAACTGAGAGGTTTCAGAGGTTAAACATTTGCAAATTAGTATGACTCTTTTCCTGTGCCGATCTGGCGGCCACATTCTGATTTATGATGAATCATGTGCAAGTTGAAGGAGCTGATTATTGGGATTACATTTCACTGGAATTGTACCTCGTTGGATTTCATGTGACAAATAAAATTGATTTAACTCAAACCAAACATGCAGAAAACCATCATGTGAATTATCATTGGTGTTCATAATGAACAAAGCACAAACAATTCTAGCGATCATCAGCAAAGATGATATCATTACTTTCCTCCCTACTGGTAGGATGAAGCTCAAAGCTCAAATGTTTTCCAAGTTCAGTCTTCCACCTCAGCTGCACTGCCAGGTTGGACAACTCATCCATCTTGAAAGTCGAGCACACAAAAGGTAAATTTCTCATTAAAATATGAATTAAGTTTAACCCATCTACTCACTCATCTGTGACAAATTGCTTGGTTAGTGCTGGGCTTGCTTTGACTAATTCTTCTACAGTTCCCTGACTCATCGTGTGTTACAATGTGCAAAGCAGACAGTCCCACTTCTCTGCATTTGATTTTCTATCAGTGTCATGGCAAAAAGTGTTCATTTGTAAATTTTTATCTTTAAGGAAACACTGCGGTCTGCTTTTTAATCATCTCTGCGCTTATATCTTTAAAACCACACTGAGGAGATGACCTCATGATTTTTTTAAACTGCAGCTTCATGAACTATCTTTGATTAGTTTAAAGTGAATATGTGTAACTTTTAAATGTTTCTGAAACTGTGTAATTTTCCATTTGATGATCATAAATGACCTGTAACAGCAAACGAGACTAACAGTGAAAAGAACGCTATTTTTATATAGTTTTTATTAATGCCTCTGCCCGGGTCTGATTTTTCCCGCAAAGTCGCAAAATGATTAACGGCAGGTAGACGCCGCTACAGAGCACACATTGATGGGTCACAGATTTCGGCTTAACACCGGAAAAGCCTATGCAGCCAGGTAAAAGGTAGTCTCGCATTGCCACACCTTCCTCCACAGGTAGCAGGGGATTTCTTTATATAGGCCTAATTGTATTTTAATTTTATTTAAGAAGTTATCTGCTGTAGTTATGCCTGAAACTGGGGCAGGGCCATCACATGAAAAAGGAAATTAAACGAAGAACAACTGAAAGCTAAAAGGGTAAGTAAAAGTGGACGGACAAAACCTGAGTCACACTCGGTCAGGCTTTTAACAGATGGAGACAATTACGGGATTGTAAAACTGACCCCCAATTGGCATAAATTAACTTTAAAATGCACAATGTGGTTGTACATCAGTAAACTACATTAAATTACATCCCTATTTCATTTAGCGCAAGTTTTTATTCCTTTTCAGTCTGTGTTTGTGTTGACCTACTATTTTCCTTCCCTTGTCCCCCTGTAGTTGTGTAAAGCGTCCTTGGATTTCATGAAATGCACTATATTAATCTAAGTTTTTATGTTCGTTGCTACAACAAACTCTTCATGCTTTGGCTCGTAACACAGTGACAGTGATACCTGGTTTAGCTCACGATACATCCGAAGTCGGCTAAGTAACGTATTCTCTTATTGTAAATTAATACTTTTCTGTCTGAGCAAAACATTCATCACAATATGACCTCCCGGTAACACTAACTCAGTAATATACAGTGAGCAATACAGCACTGTAAAGAAAAGACCGACACAGGTGTGGTAAAAACACTACCGCTTTTGTCCGAAGGGGCCACTGGAATCAACCAGAGCCGGATTAACCATTAGGGCAACTGGTCACTTGTCCAGGGGCACATGACATCTAAGGGGCCCTGGGCAACCTGTTCGATCATAATATTATGTTAAATCACATCAAAGACAGTGTCTGTAGCTTCCTGTGCAGCGAGCGAAGACGAGCTGTCACGTCGCGTCAACTGACGTGACTTGACGCTCTGAAATTTGAAAGGAGTAGTGACGTTGACGTTGTCAATGGGAAGATGGAGAAGCAGTTAAGCAGAAGCGCTAAAAGAAAATTAAAAAGAGAAAAGTTGAAATTAGTTGACAATTTGAAACATATTCCAAAAGTAGCCACATTTTTTTACTTCAAGTCAGTGCTCTCTGAGAAAAGGCGATGATAACGGCAACGATGTAATCCCTCCTTCACCTGTGGCCGTGGAAACAGCTAACGTTAACGTTAGTGCTAGCAGTCAGGCTACCACCAGTGTGGAAGCTAGCAGTGAAACATGGAACAACCGCCAAAAGCAAGAGGACGCCGAGCATGAACAGCTTCCACATCATCACAATGAACACGCAAGTCCAACAACACTAGGAGCTGAGACGGCCAGCAGCCCCAGCCTCCCGTCAGATCCGGCACTATGGAGGCCCCTGACAGAGACGCTGAGAGAGGAAGCGATCCACAGAGGGCCCGCTGCCTTCCATAATCGGGCTACCATGTACCCAGCATCAGTGAGGGAGTCTGGGTTTGGGTGTCAAACCTGCTCCCTCACAAATGACCTACTGAATTGCCGTCTTCAAAACAACAAAGTTGTACCGAGGGAATGGCTGATTTATTCACCATCTACTGGCTCTGTTTATTGCTATGCCTGCAAACTCCTGTCACCCCAAAGCCGACAACATGCCTTCATCAGTGGATTTTGCGATTGGAAACACTCTGAGAGGATCGGGGATCATGAAACAAGTTTGTAACATAGACAGAATATGTTGTCTTTAATGCAGAGATCCCAAGTCATTTGCAGAGTGGATGCTGCACTTGTCCGCCAATGTGAGGCCGAGCAACGGTACTGGACAGAGGTCCTCAGCCATGTGGTTACTGTCATCAAGTTTTTGGCAACTAGGGGGGCAGCTTTCAGAGGGGACAACAAACTGTTGGGCTCAGTGCATAATGGGAATTATCTGGGGATATTTGAGCTTATTGCACATTTCGACCCATTTTTAAAGGACCACCTTGTGAAGCATGGCAACAAGGGGAAAGGTTAGCCCTCATACCTCTCCTCCACTGTGTGATGAGTTTATTGCATTAATGGGTGACAAAACAAAGCAAGTAATCGCAGATGAAATTAAGCAGGTAAAATATTTCTGTTATTGTCGATTCCACCCCAGATCTTGCGCATGTCGATCAGCTGACATTTGTATTCCGATTCGTTAATGCAAGTGGAAAAGTGGTTGAAAGGTTCTTAGGTTTTGATCCCACCCACAGCCACACAGGCCAGAGTTTAGCTTAATCTGTGATTAGCATGGTGCGAAACCTTGGACTGGACTTGGCAAACTGCCGTGGGCAAAGTTACGATAATGCTAGCAACTTGTCTAGCAAGTACAACGGATTCCAAGCTCAGTTAAAAAAAGAAAACCCACTGATCCACTATACACTGCGTGCCGCCCACTCCTTAAATCTTGTGGGTATTAATACTATTGAAGACTGCTGTGCAAATGTCATCTCTTTTTTGAACTTCTACAGTCTCTGTATACATTTTGCAGTGCTTCAACCAATCGCTGGAATACATTTTTCAAAAACAGCGACTATAACATAAGCCATTCGTTAAAATCACTTTGCGGTACCAGGTGGAGCTGTAGAGCAGACTCAACGAAAGCTCTTTGCAGAAATGACGGAGCAATTAGAGATTCACTGGCCAAAATTATGGGATGCCGAATGTAAAAGTTTGGATACATTTTCAACATTTAGCTCACTTTCCTCACATTTAGCGCATTTTCCTCACATTTGAGACAGAAATGATATATTATATCTAAATGTTAAATCTAAATGTTATATCTAAATCTAAATGTTATATCTAAATCTAAATGGTAAATATATACCTAAATGTTAAATGTTAAATCTAAATGTTATATCTAAATCTAAATGTTAAATTTATATCTAAATGTTATATCTAAATCTAAATGTTACATTTATATCTAAATGTTAAATGTTAAATCTAAATGTTATATCTAAATCTAAATGTTAAATTTATATCTAAATGTTATATCTAAATCTAAATCTTAAATATATATCTGAATGTTAAATGTTAAATCTAAATGTTATATCTAAATGTGTCGCCAAATGTAAAGCTAAATATTTAGAAAATATTTAAATCCCCAAGGAAACCACGCCCACTGCAGTGGCTTCAAATCGCGCTGCACCGCCCCCACCCCACACTAAAGGGACTAAAGCCACGCCCACTGCCAACTCGGAACTTGCAGACAGAGCAACAACCAACAGCGGGACATTTTTAACAATTTTCACCATCTTATTCATCATTAAATTCACTTCTGACAATGGTTCGGGGTGGCTCAGTGCTCTCATTTCAGCAAGTTAAGAACAAGTTTGGTGTCTCCAATGGTGACTTTCTTAAATATCTGCAGGTTCAGAATTGTATCCTGTCCAAGTTAAAAGTGTTCTCTGGGGGACTTGCCATCTCTCTTGTGGAGTCTCTGTTGGTGGGTCATTCACAGCTTAAATTCTTTACCAAACGGCTTTATGGGATACTGTGCGGCTTCAAGGAGGACAACTCCGATAAAGTTAAAGGCAAATGGGAATCTGACCTAGGCACTACAATAAAACCAGAGGACTGGGCTGCCCTGTGTAACCTGCCATCCAATGTCTTAGCTTCTAATTCAGCCTGGGAGAGACAATTTAAGATTTTACATCGACTTTATATTACTCCTGAGGTCAGACACAGAATGAATCCTGCCATATCAGATCTTTGTACTAAATGTCAATCTTCTGTTGGCTCACTTTTTCATTGTTTGTGGAGCTGCCCCCATATCCAGCAGTTTTGGATCACATTTGCTCAACAGCTTGATAAGATCTTTAAGCACCCTTTACATCTGGGAGCCAGGACTTGTGTGTTGGGTCTGCCTGATGAGTTACCTGCTGATCTTCGTAACACAAGACTGGTGCATAGCCTGCTGCACAGTGCCAGGAAGTGTATTCTACTAATGTGGATCTCTGATAAAGCCCCAACCCTAAATCAATGGTTGTGTACTGTGACAAACATCATCCTTTTTGAAGCCTTTTCCATGGCCTTAAAGGACAAACCCTTCACATTCTACAGGATTTGGGACTCTTTCTTTGACTACCTGGGATCTGCTAAGGCTCAGAGGTTGAAATCAGGACTGATGGATTTGGCCTGGAGGGGGGCAGAGGAATAGTATCACCCGTCATGGTGAAGATGCCTAGATACAGCATCCCGGATGCAGAGTTCACTTTCCAATACAAGCTCCCTGAAACTCCTGTCCCATTTATTTATCCCTTTTTATTTTTTTTATTTGCTTGTCTGTTTGTTGTCTAATTTTAACATTGGTCTCATTACTTATTGTTTTTATCTGCCTGTCTTCACCCTGTGCTGTTTCAGTGCTGTATCGTTTTTGTCGTTTTGGTGCTTTGCAAAACTTATTCAATAAAAAAATATGTTCGAAAAAAAAAAAAGTCAATGACCCTCCAGTGTGTTAGGGTCACCTGTTAAACAAAAGGAAAACATATGAGTTAATAGATGTGTATTAGCCTAATATGAAATGTTGTGTAGATTATGAGTTATTCACATATAGTCTGGAATGCCAGTGTGTTGTTAGGCTCACCTTTTAAAGCAAAGATAGGCCATTAGGCCTAATAATTAAAAAGTTTTTGTTTATGTGTTCAGTCTTGAAAGGAGGCTAGTTGTAAGGCCCATTTGTTAAAATAAAATAAGAATATATAGTGTATCAACATAAAATGTTGATATAGTTGATTGTGAAACAATAAACATGATCTTGACTTTGAACTACATGCAACAGTGTAGCCAATGGTTTACTTTTACTCCATATACACTAATTGCCTGCTACATGATGATTGAGTCTTGTTGCCCAGGGCACAGGAAATTGTTAATCCGGCCCTGTCTGGGGGACGCAACAACGGAGAAATTAAATGCTGCATGGCGGCGACAATAACATCGACAACAACGGGGCGCGCTACAACAACGGGACGGTTGTGGTTAGGAAAAGAAAGACGGGGAAAGGTTGTGGTTAGGAGAAGAAGAACGCGGAAAGGAACTACCACACGCAGGACGCGATCCCCGGTGGTAACCGTGGGTGGTAAGGAAAACCTCGGACAGACCCAGGCTTTTGGTAGGCGGTGTCTGACGGTGCAGGTTGGTGGTGTGATGAACGGTGGCAATAATAGTCACAATAAAGATAATGCAACTATGACTAGAAATAGTAGTTGTAGTAGTTCATGGTGTAGCAGGTCACTGCAGGGCATAGCAGGACGTTGCATGGCATAGCATGGCGTAGCGTAGCAGGGCACTGCAGGGCGTAGCAGGGCAAAGCAGGGTGCGGAGCTGGACCACGGTGACAGCTGCAACCATGATTTAGGTGTAGTAACAAGCATTTCTGGGACCTGGATGCACACAGATGGAAAGAGAGAGGCGAGAGGAGCTCAATGTGTCAAAAGAAAACCCCCGGCAGTCTAAAACTATAAAAGCATAATTAAGAGCTGGTGCAAGACAAACCTGAGCCAGTTCTATAAGGGTTGGTAGATGAATCTGATGACTATGAAGAGAAGCAGAGAAGAGAAGGGGTGCTGTGTCTGGAGCCATACCTCCCCCGCCGGTCTAGGTGAACGCTGCAACTCCTCACTCCCTAACTTAAGCTTTATCAAAGAGGAGAGTTTTAAGTTTACTCTTAAATGTGGTAACGGTGTCTGCCTCCCGAACCCAGACTGGGAGCTGGTTCCACAGGAGAGGAGTCTGATAGCTGAAGGCTCTGGCTCCCATTCTACTTTTAGAGAATCTAGGAACCACATGTAACTCTGCATTCTGGGAGCGCAGTGCTCTATTAGGACAATAAGGTACTATGAGCACTTCAAGATATGATGGTGCTCGACCAGATCATGAGACCACTGAATTTTTATCTGACGTGTCTGAAATAAAAGTAAAGGAAGTGACACCTGAAGTGTCATTGGATGAACCTAAAACAACAGTAAAGGAAGTCAGTACAAAAGAGCAGCGCTACGACCGTTGACTTCAAGGCAGTCATTACCATTGCCTAATCCTAGTGCCTTCCAGGCATCGCTGCCTGGAAGGAGACGCTGGGGGCTTAAAACACCAATAAACACTTGAACCTGGGCTCGCTGAAAGGAAAGAAAAAAGTGCAGAAGACATTTATTCTGTTGTAATTGACAGTTGAAATAACCCAAACACAGTAAAAGAGGCTTTCAATCTGACAGCAGAGGAAGTGGAGGTTGATATTCAGCGTCTGAGCAAAAGGAAGAAAACCAGAAGGGTGTGTTTAGTTCCCAGAAAGTTCAAGATTTCTCTCGACCAGCAGACATGGATATCCATAAGACTAGGTTCAAACAGATTAAGAAAGCAAGACTTCATTTTACAAGCCTGCTTTGTTTAAAGGTACAATGTGTAACATTTCTGCATTAAAATGTCTAAAAATGACTATACCTATGTTATATATTTTGTTGAGTTGTATACTTACACTATCCTAAATGTTTCCAACAACGTTCAAACCCAGAGAAATCTGTTATTTTATTTGAATGACACGGTCTGTTTCATTTAGTCGCCTGTTGGTGGCGTCATATAACCTTTGACCCCTTTGGTTCCTCTAACGCCCGTCAAAACACAGCACTCAGATGATACGTTCGAGAGTAATCGTAAATCATACAATCTCACAGAAAGAATAACACTCAGTAACTGTTATGCAGCTTGCTTTCTGCCACACTGCATCATTTTGTCATTGATTACATGCCACTTACAACACAGTAATACAGCAGAGATCTTATTTATTGATACATTTCAATATCGATTGATCCAGCTTAACGTAATGTGCTACGTTGACAAGTGTTGAGTTAAATAAAGTTTAAATAATGCTGATTTGGATAACCATGTATTTCTATGTTTTTATTTTATTAAATTATATGCTGCAGACGGGTTAGGAAAATATGATTGAATCAATGACTGTCATGCTGTTGTGATTCTCACACCTTGTCTCTGTAAAGAATAGGTCAAGACAGCCTTTTGTCTCACACTCACTCACACACACTGTCACTCTTCACCTGTCTTTCCAAGAGAGATAGGATTAAGACCCAACAATTAACATGCAAAAGAAACCGCCTGCTATACAGCAGGAAGAAACCTTCTGTCTCCAACCCCCTGGTGTCCTGGACTAGATTAGGACAATAGAATGGTAATTCCTGTAAACTTGTAAAGATTTCACATCTGTATGCAACAATCTGTTGATCTGTGGCCGAAAATGACCCTAAGGGGGCAGAGTTTAGAGCATGTCCTTCCTCATTGGACAGCAAAGAAACCAACGAGATTTGTCCAACGTGTCACCATGCCAACGAAGAGCCAATAAGGATGTTTTTTACTCACGAAAGTGAAAAGTAACCGCCCCTGGGGCGACAGGAATAAAGCCGGTAGAAAGACGGGATGAGAGCGGACACGCGGACACACGTGTCCCGAGGACACGATACATCCACAGTTAGCCAGCAGCCAGCCACTCTTCTGTTTAACACATTTTATTGATTTTGCCAATAAAAAGACAATTCTGAACAACATCCATCTTCGTCCGCTTATCCGGTATCGGGTCACGGGGGTAGCAGCTCCAGCAGGGGACCCCAAACTTCCCTTTCCCGAGCCACATTAACCAGCTCCGACTGGGGGATCGAGGTGTTCCCAGGCCAGGTTGGAGATATAATCCCTCCACCTAGTCCTGGGTCTTCCCCGTGGCCTCCTCCCAGCTGGACGTGCCTGGAACACCTCCCTAGGGAGGCGCCCAGGGGGCATCCTTACCAGATGCCCTAACCACCTCAACTGGCTCCTTTCGACGCGAAGGAGTAGCGGCTCTACTCCGAGCTCCTCACGGATGACTGAGCTTCTCACCCTATCTCTAAGGGAGACACCAGCCACCCTCCTGAGGAAACCCATTTCGGCCGCTTGTACCCTGGATCTTGTTCTTTCAGTCATGACCCAGCCTTCATGACCATAGGTGAGGGTAGGAACGAAAACTAACCGGTAGATTGAGAGCTTTGCCTTCTGGCTTAGCTCTCTTTTCGTCACAACGGTGCGATAAATTGAATGTAATACCGCACCCGCTGCGCCGATTCTTCGACCAATCTCCCGCTCCGTTGTCCCCTCACTCGCGAACAAGACCCCAAGGTACTTGAACTCCTTCACTTGGGGTAAGGACTCATTCCCTACCTGGAAAAGGCACTCCATCGGTTTCCTGCTGAGAACCATGGCCTGATTTAGAGGTGCTGATCCTCATCCCAGCCACTTCACATTCGGCTGCGAACCGATCCAGTGAGTGCTGAAGATCACAGGCCGATGATGCCATCAGGACCACATCATCTGCAAAAAGCAACGATGAGTTCCCCAGCCCACCAAACTGCAACCCCTCTCCACCCCGACTACGCCTCGATATCCTGTCCATAAATACTACAAACAGGATTGGTGACAAAGCGCAGCCCTGGCGGAGGCCAACTCTCACCTGAAACGAGTCCGACTTACTGCCGAGAACCCGGACACAGCTCTCGCTTTGGTCGTACAGAGATTCTGAACAACAAGCAGTTCAAATCTTGGTCATACAAAAGTGCAGTACAAGTGGTATAGAACAGCAATATAGCAATAACCAAATCACCCACCCCACCCTCATCCACTCCATTCATCCCGACCCCAACCTCAACGCCATCCAGTCCAAACCCTACAGTCCGTCCTAAGAAATAGACATATTAATATGTATAATAAAGTATGTTACTATAAAGTAAATACCTATAAACATAAACACATCAAAAATAAATAAATAAATTAATTAATTAATTAAACAAATAAATAAATGAAAAACCACAGGTGTGAGAAAAGGGGAGAAGGGGGGTGTCATCATCTAGTCAGTTTCCTGTAAGGGTCTTTGTAAGCTCTCAAAGTATGTCAAAAAGGGGGTCCAAGTCCTCTCAAAGTTCTGTATGGAGCCTTTCAGTGTGTATCTAATTTTCTCCAGTTTCAGGAAAAACATAATGTCTCTCATCCATCTACCGAATGTGGGTGGTGTTTGTTCCTTCCACGGGAGTAATATCTGACATCTAGCAAGCAAAGAGATGAATGCTATAACAGCATAAGCCCTGCCTTAAAGAGATTTAGTTTATTGTATTGTCCCTTGGAGGGATGTCTATACCAAACATTTTGGAGTAGGCCTGAAATATGTCTGCCCAAAATGTCTTTGCCTTATGGGCAAGACCAGAGCATATGTATGTGGTCAGCTGGACTTCTACAGCGGGGACAAGCAGGAGCAGCGCCAGGGAAAATCTTGGCCAGTTTAGCCCTGGTCCAGTGTACTCTAAGGAGGACTTTAAGTTGAATTAGGCTGTGTCTGGCACAAGGAGAGGAGGTGTGTACTAGGCCAAGTGCTGCTTCCCATTGATCCGCTCTCATTGCTTCCCCAAAGTCATCCTCCCAGAGCTGTCTTATTCCTTGCAGCGAAAGGGGAGAAACCTTGCAGATATCATTATAAAGAATTGAAATTAAGCCTTTCCGATGTGGAGATAAAGAGAGAAAATTGTCTATTGTATTATCTGTTGGAAAGTATGGGAAGGAGGCAATGTTCTTCTATACAAAATGTCTTACTTGGAGATATCTAAAGAAATTAGATTTTAGCAGGTCAAACTTTTCAGAGAGTTGTGCAAATGATCCAAAGCTTCCCTCAATAAAGAGATTGGAAATAGATGCCTTGCACCAGCCATATCCCAAAGGCTGAGTCCAGGGTAGAGGGTGAGAAATTATAATTGTTCATGATAGGGGAATGTGTTGACATTGTTGATAAGTTAAATGTCTTTTAAATTGTGGCCAAATTCTGATTGAATTAAGAACAATGGGATATGAGGAGAATTTGCTTAGTGGAGCAGGAGGAAAAGGGGCACACAGTACAGAACCTAGGTGGACCGGGCTGCGTGTGCACTCCAGCCTTTTGATCCTGTGTGATTTACCATTCCAAATGAATGATGTTATGCTCTGGTCTCAAGTTTTGAAAAACTTTTTCCTTATTAAAATGGGAATGTTTTGGAAAAAATAAAAACATTCTGGTAATACAATCATTTTAATGAGGTTAACACGACCAATTACGGATAGTGGTAGATTCAACCATCTCACCATATCTTGTTTACATTTATCAAAAAGAGCACCAAAGTTTTTAACAAACAGTGATGAAAAGGTGGGCGTGATCTCCACCCCAAGATATTTAAATCCTTTTTGAACTATTTTGAATGCAAAAGTAGTTGGGGGAATTTGGTTTGCAGCCTGATTGAGGGGAAACATCTCACTTTTCTGGAGATTAATTTTGTAACCAGATAGTTTCCCAAACTGATTTAAAATATTAACAATATAAGGAACAGAGGTCATAGGGTTAGATGTATACAGGAGTAAGTCATCGGCATAGAGAGATAATTTAGCAGCCAGCCACTCTTATAAACTTACAGCAATCCGAACCCAGCCAGCACAAACTCCAGCACCGGTTGATAATGATGCTGACGGCAGTAACAGAAAGTTTTATGTTCTGTCGGGGAAACAGACCATATCGCCCCAGGCGTCCGAGTCTGGCTGGCCGCGGTGTTGTGCTGAAATTCTCCCCCCTTTCCCACCAGCTGTTGTGCCATGCCTCCTCATTTAAATTGACACCTGTCACTTCTAAATGAAAAGCTTAATGTTAAATCAAAATCTAAAAGGTGAATCTTAAAATGGTAATGTCAAATGTAAAACATAAAATTAAAAAGATAAAATGTCAAATTAAAAATTATAAAGGGGAAAGTCTAAAATAAAATGATTTATTTCTTTCTATTTGAGATTTTAATTTAAATATTTCCATTTAAGCTTTTACATTTCACATTTAATTTAAGTATTTCCATTTAAGCTTTTACATTTCACATTTAATTTAAGTATTTCCATTTAAGCTTTTACATTTCACATTTAATTATGGCATGATTTTTCCTAGTAGTGTAGTAAAATAATACTATTTTTAATTTAATCTTGCTTAATTTTCTCTTTGGACTTTCAATTTGAATTATGAATAAATATTCCCTCCATACCTTTTCCCCCCCGGTGCTGAAAACATCCAAAAAGTGACACTGAGGTGAGGTGATATTATTAGCTGCTGGCTAATGTTAGCTTGCTTGCTCGCTAACAGGTCAACTAGCTAACTAACGTTAACTACCAATACAAATCAAATCAAGAAAATGTAATTATGTGGGGAACACTGCAGCCTTGGAATGACAGCAGACAGGGTTCCAGATGGGACATGGTGTTGTGTTATATGCTCAATTTGAGCAAAATGAGTAGTTCTGAAAATGTATATAGTTAAAGTTCTAAGTTTGTAGCAGGGTACCTTACGTGAAGTACTTCAGGCATATAGGAATAACTAAAACATTTCAGCAACATCTTTGCTGTACTGTATGTGTTTTATGGTCCACTGGGGAATTACTACACCCTTCCACCCTTACTAAAATTTACATATAGTTTGACTTCTCACCTGTAGTAACTAACACACTTCAGTTGGGAACTACTAAAGCAATCAGTATGAGAAAATGTTATTTCTCATTTTTTGTTTTTTTATGAATATTTTTCAAAAATAAATGACTCCTGCTTCCATATAGTTCCATGACTTCACCAAAAGTTGACCTGTAGTAATTAGGGCCCTCTGAATGGGAATTACTACAGCAATCAGAATGAAAGTAATTTGCTTTATTTCTGGTAAATATTTTTCAAAAATACAAAATAACTTTTCGACTGTCCCTTACTACACCTGTAGTGACGGGCGGGTTGGACAGACATTCAGTTCTTTGCACTCTCAACTGCATCGTCATTTTTGGTGATTTTGAGTTGGTTAAAACTGTAAAACGTCTGTCTTAATTTGAGAAATCTAAGCACTGGCAAGGAGCTATTGAAGGTAACATCTGCGAAAACCCGCGAATGTCAAACATTGAACTAACTTCACCCCACTAAGCTAATGCTATTAGCTAAAGTTACTGTGACAACCTGGCATCAGTAAGTTACATGCAAAAGTATGGCAAGATAACTCCATCTCCCATAATGTAGTCAGACACTGATAATAACAATCTGTGCCTGTCAGTGGCAAAAACAACACTTTTAGTGGAAGTGCATTGACGGGGCGCATTTTCCCTACAAGACTACATTGCAGCCAGGTTCATGGCTGCCGGTTACAGCGTTCTCACTGTCTGTACCTATTTCGAAGATTATTGTTTGCATTATTCACTTACACACAAATCCATGAGAAAATAGGGTCCAGGTTGAAAAATACCGAAATTACCCTTTAAGATCACAGTGAAAAACAACAATAAAAGGCTACCTATTTGTCATTTAACACGCTTTTAATGTGTATTTTATTTCACTTTTGATTCATATGTTTTAACTTAGGCATTTAAGCATCTCTACTAAGTGTTAAAGTGTATGTGTGTGTGTGTGTGTGTGTGTGTGTGTGTGTGTGTGTGTGTGTGTGTGTGTGTGTGTGTGTGTGTGTGTGTGTGTGTGTGTGTGTGTGTGTGTGTGTATGGGCCAAATGAGGTGAATGTAAGCTCTAATTATGTTTTGGAAGGAGGATAGATTGAGAGCAAGAGTAGGAAAAAAGTATTTAAGGCAAAAGAGACAGCAACGGCAGGAGAACGATAGGCAAATTGTTTTTGACAAGTTATAAGTATTTTTGATTTCCAGAAGCATAATGATTTCACAGTGGTTTACTGCTTTTGAAATATTCATTTTTAGTGCTCATATAACAGATTTAAAAAAAAAACTATATACGTATGTGAAAAACAGGTTTATTAGTGAAATGAGATGTCTTGACAAAGTCAGAGAGAAAGAGAGGTAAACAATGAGACAATTAAAGTAATTCCTGACAGCTGCTGTCAAAAGTGGGTGTTTTTTAACAGCTTATACTTTCATATCTGTATCTTAATGAGACATGGCAGGATAAAGTTCAGAAATGAAAAAAAGTGATAAATACAAAATGTACACCACAACATTTTACACATATTGATACTACATGAGAAGAAAACAAAATCCAAAGCATCCATGCCTGATGTTTTTTTGTTGTTGATACTTTCATTGCAACTCAGTCACTTAATTTACAATCCATTACCATACAGTACAGTACAATTGTCATATCCTTGCAACTAAAGACAAAAAATTATATATATATATACCAAACAAAATTATAAATGCAACACTTTTGTTTTTGCCCCCATTTTTTTCACAAATCTGTCTAAATATGTTTTTTTTCGTCCAGCAGTTTTCCTTGGATTAGGTTGTCACTTAAATCATGGTTGCAGCTGTCGCCGTGGTCCTGCGCCACGCCCTGCTATGCCCTGCTAACCATGAACTACTACAACTACTATTGTGACTACTATTGCCACTGTTCATCACACCCCCAACCGGCACCGTCAGACACCGCCTACCAAGAGCCTGGGTCTGTCCGAGGTTTCTCCCTAAAAGGAAGTTTTCCTCACCACCTGACGTTTCTTCCTAAAAGGAAGTTTTTCCTCACTACTGTCACACTAAATACTTGATCTTGGGGGAATTACTAGAATTGTTGTTGGGTCTTTGTATATTATAGAGTGTGGTCTAGACCTACTCTATCTGTAAAGTGTTTTGAGATAACTTGTGTTGTTTTGCTTTAACTGATAATAAGCAGACGAGGCGTGATAGCTGAGTTTTCATATTTACTCGACAATTTGCACATAACAACAGTTCAGTGCTACCAGCATGGCTACACACAGCCCGGTCTCATGGCAGTTTGTGTAAATGTCACGTTATTTTTAATCTATTGATACGTGTTCACGGGGACGTTTTTCAAATTTTTTACGTGGTGGCCAGCACGAAAATGTGAAGTAATGTATTTCAATGGGAAGCATATTTCGTGGTCACAGCACAAAAATGGTAGGGAGTAGTATAAAAAGCAGAAAATCCGCGTAGGGAGGTTGGTCAGGGTGGTGGATGGGTCAAACAACACAGGACTTTCATCCGGGCGAGTGGGGATCGCGTCCCGCGTGTAGCATTTTGTTTCCCGTGGTCTTCCTAATCACATCCGTCCCGTTATCCGTGATTGTCACGCGTCCCCAGCAGCCGTCTCCCGACGTGTGAGGCGTCCTTTCCCTGTAGTGTTTTTCCTAAACCCAACCTCCGCCATCCCGTTATTGTGGCGTGTCCCCAGCAGCCGTCCCCCGCGGCCGTCTCCCGGCGTGTGAGGTGCCCTTTCCTCGTAGGGTATTTCGTGCTGGCCACCACGTAAAACACGTCCCTGTGAACACTTATCAATAGATTAAAAATAACGTGACATTTACACGAACTGCCGTGAGACTGGGTTGCTACATACCACGACTGCCGCCCGGGGCTTCTGCGCATGCTCCTAACTAGTTCTTCACCTAATGTACTCATAACATCACACACACATCTTTCCCCCTATAAAGAAGTGATATTTACCCCTGTATAACATAGCCATCTTATATATACTTTTTTTAGCATATTAACATTACTTGTAAACAACTTTTCAATTTAAACACCTTTTTTTTTTTTTTTAAATAGACAACAATAAAGTACAACCTGTCTAAGCATCAAAACACAAACTTAGAATAATTTCAACATTCTTTTTTAAAAATTTTTTTAAAGGTATAGACGAACTTCAAGGTCCATGTTGCTCCTTTGTTCAGCAAAACAAACTAAAGAGACTTTAGCAACTCTCAATCAACCTCTGAGGTGGCTGAACATAGTCTCTTAGGTCTAGCCTGTCTTCGACAGTTTGGAAGGTGTCGCAGCAGTTGGTAACGCCGACACTGCTGTCAAACCACTGTCAGTTAGCTCTGTAGATTCAGCCGTGTCCTGCTGAACCGTCTCTTGAGCTGTAGTGTCCTTTTCAGTCGGCAGTAGTTGAAGATCTGTGCGGTTCCTCCTCAGAGACAATCCATTCTCCATCTGGATCCTGTAGGAGCGTGGAGCAACTTCCTCCTCCACCTGTCCCTTTTGTCTCCATGTGCCTGTAGAGATGTCCCTGAGACGCACCATGTCTCCCGGCTTCAGCGTTGGCAGGTTTAACGTGACCCTAACGTTCGATCATACAGCTGTTTTTGTTTCGCTTTTTGTTCCTTCTTTACTTTTCGGACTTTGTGTGCTCTTTTAGGCGTAAGCAAGTCCTCATTTACTGATAGGTTAGAGCGAATGCGTCTACCCATCAGCATTTGAGCTGGTGATAGTCCGTTCTGTAGCGGTGCACTCCTATAGATCAGTAAGCTTTTCTGAAAGACATCTGTTTCCTGCGCTTTTTTCATTATGTTTTTTACTGTTTTCACAGAGCTTTCTGCCAAGCCGTTGGACTTTGGATAGGTTGGACTCCACGTAGAGTGTTGAAACCCCCATTCTTTGGCAAAGGCAGCAAACTCGCAACTGGAAAACTGGGGCCCATTGTCCGAAAACAGTTCACATGGGACACCATGTCTGGCGAAGACAGTCTTGAGGTAGCTGATGACTGCCTTGTTTGATGTTGACTGCAGCGCTCCAACTTCTGGATAGTTTGAAAAGTAGTCGGAGACCACTATGTAACTCTTTCCATCACTGTCAAATAGGTCAGTTCCCACCTTGTAGTAAGGTCTGTGGGGCACCGGATAAGTCATCAGCGGCTCAGCTTGTTGTTTTGGCCTGTGAGTGCGACCAAGTTCACATGACGCTGTTGTCTGGCTGATATCTTGGTTGATTCTCGGCCAGTACATTACTTCTCTCGCCCGTCGTTTACACTTGACTTCTCCGAGGTGGCCTTCATTCAGAGGTTTGGACATGATGGACACCAGAGGTTTATGGTCAGTTTCTACTTCAAAAGCTTGACCATAGACATACTGGTGAAAACTTTCACATGCATACATGCTCGCTAGCAGCTCCTTTTCAATTTGAGCGTACCTGGACTCGGCGTTTGTCAAGTCTCTGGATGCATAGGCGACAGGTAGCCACTGCTCTTCGTGTTGCTGCAGCAGCACAGCTCCCAGGCCGTACTGTGACGCATCTGCTGAGACCCTTGTTCTCTTCTCTGGGTCATAAAACTTTAACACAGGCTCCTGTGTCAGTGTCTCTTTCAGTTTCACAAAACATTGTTCCTGCTCGTGGGACCAGATCCATTCATTCTTTTGTTCCAGAAGACTCCTGAGAGGTGCTGACTGCGCTGACAGCTGTGGGACAAACTTGGCAAGAAAGGTGACCATTTCCAAAAAACTTCTGACCTCATTTTTGTTGTTTGGTCTTTCCATGTTTTTGATTGCTGATGTTTTTCTCGGGTCAGGCTTCACCCCCTCTTCACCGACAACATCTCCCACAAAGGCAAGTGTTTTCACTCCCAACTCACATTTGTCTTTGTTAAGCTTCAGATTCACTTCCCTTGTCTTGTCTAGCACTTGTCTCAGTCGTTCATCGTGTTCTTCTCGATTCGAGCCCCAGACTATGATGTCATCCATCATTGTCTCTACTCCTGGTATGTGCTCGAAGATCATATGAATAGTCTTATGGTAGACTTCAGGCGCTGATAAGATACCATACGGCAGACGAAGAAACCTGTACCTGCCCTCAGGTGTGTTAAACATGCACAGCTTCGAACTATTCTCGTCCAGCCTAAGCTGCCAGAAACCTGATGAAGTGTCTAGTTTACTCAACCATTTAGCTCCAGCAAACTGTGCCATGATTTCTTCTCTGGTTGGTAACTTAAAGTGTTCTCTTTTGATTGCTTTGTTTAAGTCCCTTGGGTCTAAGCACATTCTCAGAGCACCTGTTTTCTTTTGCAGAACAACCAGCGAGCTGACCCATTCAGTTGGCTCATCTATTTTCTTGATGACCTCTAATTTTTCCATGCGCGCTAGTTCCTCTTTCAGTTTTCCACGCAATGCGAAAGGGATTTTCCTACAAGGATGCACAACAGGAGACACACTTTTATCCACACATATTTTATGTTCTCCAGGTAGACATCCAAGTCCTTCGAAACAGTCTTTATATTCCTCCGTGAATGAGTCATGATCATTTGCAGTATCTGACGATGTCACTACAAACACTCTATTGACCAGATTGAGCTTTGTACATGCCTTGAGTCCCAGGATTGGTTGTGCACATTGGTTGTGTATCCACGATGAGTAGCAATGCTCTTATCTGCTGGCCTCTGTGTTTTGAAGATTGCGATGCATCCGCCTTTAACAGGAACACGGTGGAAAATCCTGAGAAGTTGATATGCCAGCATTGGCATCAACTGCCTACTCTGCCAAGAAGTACTTCTCAAAAAGATTCTAAAAGAGAGTCTGACAATAAATGCAATAAAACGTGTCAATATCAGCGAAGCATTTATGGCTTGTCGCTAGGCTACCGCCGTGAGCCGGCTGCACCACCCAACCCAGTCTCACGGCAATTAGTGATGGCATCACAAAAATAAATCTATTAGATCGATATTTTGATGGGGGTCACGTTTTTTAAACTAATGTATTTCAATAGGAAGCATCTTTCGTGATCACAGCACGCCAGTTGGCTGCAGCAGAGAAGCTGTATACAGCTTTGCTATTATTGGTATTTTTAGCCCAATAACCTCTTTTAATCAACATTTATTCACCAGATCTTATCGTGGTTTATATGTATTTCTACAGAATAAATATACAAACACAGGGAATATACAGAAATGATGATACAGGCAACCAAAATATACAAAACCTGGTAATCAAAATGTCCAAACCATAACAGGTTTATATGTATTTCTTTTAATGTTATTATTTCGGTCTATTTCGGCCAGGGAAACTGGATTGCTTTGTTGTTTATTATTATTTTAAAAACTATAACGCTACATCTATCAACATTTATTTAGATCTTATCATGGTATTCATTTCTTTATTTTAATAATATTATTTCGGTCTTATTACCGGTGAAATATTACAGTATGCTGTAACACAGACCAGTAGGCTACGATATGAGCCGAGCTGGACGCATTCAAAACCGATATCCCACAATGTAATGCGGGCATTCATCTCAGAGAATCGGACAGCGATTAGCGGGTCTTTAACGACAATATCGCTTCAATGTACATATTTAATCAGTGGTTTTGTCACCAGCAACAACACGTTGCTCAGCTTTGTTCCAGTAAGTTATGCACCGTGACGTTTAAAAAAATCACCAAACTATTCCAGAAGTGACGTAGTAATTACCATTCCGTGTCTGTGAAAGATTGCTGCACGTTGCACGTGACAATTTCTACAATGAAAATACCAATAATGACAAAATAGTGTTTTATGCTAAGCACTTTGATTTGCCTTGTCGCAGAAAAATACTAGGCCTATATAAAAAAACTACAGTTGAGTGTTTAGAAATACAGCCTAATGGCCTGTTTGACTAATTTGCATTTGTTTTGACTTTTACTGTTGTGAAAAACTAAAAATAAACTATTTACAAAAAGAAGCATTTTTATTTTATTTTCCATGCATCGTTATTTAAAAACACAATTTTCTAATTTTGCAGATGATGAATGTTAATAGCAAAGACTAAAGGGACAAAAAATATGAGCATATTATGTGTGGAACTTGATTTAAAGTCACACTGCATTATTAGTTATATAATAAGTTAAATAAATTACTTTTTTGAAATAACAATTTATGGTAGGCCTAACATTAATTATTACATTCAGAAGATCATCCTCATATCAATCACCGTGGTTACAGCTTGTAGCCATCCTAACATTTGTAGCTTTTACTGAGACTACCTTTTTTTTCAAAATTAAGAAGGGACTAGTTTTAGGAAGCATTTTATGAAATTAAAAGGATAAGCAGATTGTTGCCAAGGTTTTTGTTCACAGAGTAAGATGTATATAGCTGTGTATGGGTATTTGTACATATGCAAAATGTATTTTGGCATTTTTGGCACACTTCTACCTCAGTCTATACTGCACACAGACACAAGTACTCGTGTACTTGCATATTCTGCTGAAATAGAGACCTGTGGTGCCATGCCAACAATCTCATTCAACCATTTTACAAACTGAGTAAAGGGTCGTGACATGGGTCAGAGGGTATCAGAGGTCATAAATGATGAACCTATCTCTGCTCCTATAGGCACCTTGGTGTTTATAAGGACAACACCTGGCTGGAAGGCCCGTGTTGAAAGTGCGTGTTATCATTTAGAGCAGACACTCCCAGTGAATCAGATGGTTTATGTTATACAAGGCTGCATTACAGAGCATTTTAAAATGTCGGCATGGCAATATTTAAAAACATCTCATTTAAAGCTTGCTTGTCAGGTGACGGTCTCTCCAGGCAAGCGCAGAGAATATGGTCTGATCTATTTTTATTCTCCACGTCAAATGAGCTCTTATCCTCTGGCAGAAGAAATAGGGTACCCCAATGTAAAATGTTTTTTTCTTTGTAAATAGTTTATATTTTGTTTTTCACAACAGTAAACGTCAAAACAAATGAAAATTAGTCAAACAAGCAATTAGGCTGTATTTCTAAACACTCAACTGTAGGTTTTTTATATAGGCCTAGTATTTTTCTGCGACAAGGCAAATCAAAGTGCTTAGCATAAAACACTATTTTGTCATTATTGGTATTTTCATTGTAGAAATTCTCACGTACAACGTGCAGCAATCTTTCACAGACGCGGCGCGGTAATTACTACGTCACTTCTAAATAAATGTTGATAGATGTAGTGTTATAGTTTTTAAAATATCAATAAACAACAAAGCAATCCAGTTTCCCCGGCTAAAATAGACCGAAATAATAACATTAAAAGAAATACATATAAACCTGTTATGGTTTGGACATTTTGGTTACCTGGTTATGTATATTTCGGTTGCCTGTATCATTATTTCTGTATATTCCCTGTGTTTGTATATTTATTCTGTATATTTCTGTTTAGTTATCTCTGTGTCTATGGTGTTTACCCTGCCTTTACTGTGTTCTGTGTATTGTGTATTTTTTGGTTAATTCCTGTGTTCTCTGTCGTGTTGTGTCAAGTTTCTGTGTTTAGTTGATTTCATGTTTCCTGTTTTATTTTGTCTGTTTTCTGTCTTGTCATGTCTAATTT
Organism: Zingel zingel; assembly: GCA_023566125.1. Lineage (NCBI taxonomy): Eukaryota > Metazoa > Chordata > Actinopteri > Perciformes > Percidae > Zingel > Zingel zingel. Next base: position 10,549,817 of record CM042323.1, read on the forward strand.
TACTTTGCTTTCCCGCCTTGGTTGATTGTCCTGCCCCGCCCTAATGGGCTTCACCTGTTGTACCACCTGTCCCTCATTTGTTCATTACCTCTTGTATTTAACCCCCGTGTTTCCTGACTCTTGTCAGATCGTTTTACCTGCATGTGAATCTCTCTGCGTCCTGCCCTTTGGGGTTTCCGCACTCTATTCTGCCGTTTTTTGGTATTATTAAATCATTGAGTTCGCACCATCTCCTGCCTACCGTCTCTCTCTCTCTGCATTTGGGTCCACCATCTCTAACAGCATCACATAAACATGATAATATCTAGTGAATAAATGCCGATTAAAACCGCGTTATTGGGCTAAAAATACCAATGATAGCAAATCTGTATACAGCTTCTCTGCTTCAGCCAAATGGCAGAAACAATTGTGCTGTGATCAAGATAGATGCTTCCTATTGAAATACATTAGTTTCAAAAACGTGACCCCCATCACGAAAATCTTCAAAATATCGTGATGGTATCACGATCTAATGGATTCATTTTCGTGATGCCATCACAAACTGCCGTGAGACTGGGTTGCACCACCATGTAAATATTGGCAAAGCATTTCATACATAAAGAGAAAATGTTAATAGTTTTGACTTCTTACTAAATGTTGCCAAAGGCTCTCAGCTGTGGTCTCGTGTATATATAATGTCAAACAAGACAAAGCTCAACTATCAACATTTGTGAATGGTCGTGACTATTTTACAGAAAAACAAACAAGCCATGGCATTTTTCTCCCCTATCCCAGAATAGATAACACTGTGTAACCAGACCATACTCCAGCGCTGACAGAGTGCTGTGGAGATGACACTAAGTGTAACATATGACTGGGTCTGTCTGCTCATGTGATGCCAACTCAATTATATTGTGATATACCCATACTGTGAGTTCGGGCTTGGGACTGAGAGAGACAGAGAGAAACCTGTTATGTAGTGCATTGCTGTTCATCACTCTTGTCCTGTTGTGTTCTGTGATCACAGGTCAATCAGTAAAACACTGAAGTAGAGCTGTGTCCTGTTGGTTCTTTATCAAGCCGCTGAGGTACCTGTGGCAACAGAAGCAGCTGGAGTTATTGAAGTTGGAGATGCATAGCATGCTATCCAATATTGGTATTCTTGAGGGTGAGATAAGTGATATGTTGAACAAATTGAATATTATCAGCTGGAGAAGAAGAAAAATTGGTCCACATCCTAAGAACTTTTTAAATTCCCCAATCCCCTTTTCCTTCTGTTTTCCAAGCAAAATAACACCTTACATGTGGTGTTTCATTTCAGTAGAAAACAAACTTTCACTACTGTCAATGTATCGAACTTAAAAATGTCTGCAAAGAGATGACGTTGAAGAGAAATTGATGTAGTCAGGAGGCAAGCAGCCAAGGCACATTGGCACATATTGATTTCATGTAGATATTCAGACAAAATGTCACATAATTGTAAGAACATTTTGCAGCTCAACAAGGTGTGCAATCTCTAAGAGGCACCAGCTAATGCACAGCACTGTAGTTATCTAGAACGTCACAGCATTTCTCCAGAGAATAATTTTATCAAAGCGGTTTTAAATCTTCCTTCTGATCAAAGTTATAGTTTCACAGACCTCCCCATAAAGCCACATCATTGACATCTCTGACATTTTCTTTAATGCTGTCATGTAAAGTTTTAAATAACTCAGAGAAAGATAAAGGAAGAAAGGCAGGAATAAAAAAGGTTTTATACCTCCGTACCTGTCGAGATTTAGAACTCCACACCCACAAGCTGAACGCCTCTGATCCTACTCTCTATCTCCGAAGACACTGAACCACCTGATGTTTCATGTTATGTGAGAGAATGGCAGTGTGTGTGAGTGAGAGTGTCAGAGTGAGTCAATTAAGATGTAACCTAATGCATGACTGACATGTATGGCATGACATCTGGAGATAGAAAGGGGTGTATGTATGATCTATGTAACTCCCTTTTTTTTTAAAAAACGAGGCAACAGAAAAAGGAGGCTGACAAAGTGAACATTTGTAAACAAAAGAACAGAGCATTTTAACTTCCTCACAAATCTCTGAAAAACTAAAGGTGTCATCAACCAGTCAATTGAGGATGGGTTTATGCTCAAATAAAGACTAAATAAAAGGCAACCTAAGAGCAATGAGTATTAGTAGGGTATAAGTGAGGTATAGACCCTTTGCAAACACGTGACCACGACCATGTGACGACGCCATGATGGATGGCAAAATCACCAGCAATAACAAGCTAAACAGTGTAGTAGACGAGCGGAAAGTTTCATAGTTGCAATCAGTTTGAAATACATAACACTAAATAAACTGTATTTATGGCTTTATGGCTTCTTCTATTTAACAACAAGTTGTTGTGCCGTTATCGGTCGAGAAAGGGCATCTGGTAGGTGCTCACAAAGAGCCGTATTTGGAGAAGTTGGAGATAGCAGGATTGGATACCGACCCTTAATTCTTCCTCCCTCCGTTTTCACGGACCACAATAAATCAGAGTCTGCCCGACTTCAGTCCACACCTTCTGTACCACTATGTGGTAAACAGGGTATCCCCATATACTGGTGCTGATCTCAAAGCTTTTAAAAGTCTGGATGCTTACCAGTTCTTTGTAGTTGGCTGGGTTACAAGTACGCGATGCTACGCTAACGGCGGGGGGAGGTTATAATGGCAAAGATATGACATCAATCTAGGGTTTATTTTGTATTAACATCTTTTCTTTTCTCAAGTAAAGATTTATATAACACGTAGCCCATGTTTTTGTTCGGTCGTGGCTACCCAGATACCGTTGTTCACTGGGCGTGCCAATGCGGAACGTATCCCAGCTCTGGGAAGTGCAGTCATTAATTATCTATCACACGTTAATCGATGCAGTAAATCACAGAGTGTCTATGATCAGTAGTAACCACACATAACTAACATCTAGCCATCTTCTTATCTGTGATTATATTCACTGTAGCCTACGTTAAGATTTGACTGGTGGATATTACGATGTGATGGGCAGCAGCTAGCGAGCAGTCCAGAGCTAGCTGCAGCTAGCTCGTCAGCTAGCCGGGGTAGGAGCTCCGCAGACCCGCATTTAACTCGTTTTTTTGGCCTTTTTGAAGGTAGTTTCCGTGCCATGTCATCTTTAATTTAACAAATATTATTTGTATGCGTGTAAAGTTAAATGATCAAGGGAAAAAAAGAGGCAATACATACACATGCTTGTGTTGGTGAGGATTACTCTGCAGATTGTGAATGTGAGAACACAAACACGAATGAAAACGTACGCGTTTAGCTTGCCGTCCGTCTACAGCATAGCTCTTCCGCTGTCCGTCATGGCGTTCATAATTCGTGCAAGTGAAGTGTGACATCCCGTGCAAAGGGTCTATTAGTTCAAATCATGGATTTCAAGTAGCCTATATTTATTTTATATTTGGTGGTGACTATTTTGTTAAAATAAAGAAAATTAGCCAAATACACACTCAAATGGTATCCATTGCTGTTAGTATATATATAAGTATATATATATATATATATATATATATATATATATATATATATATATATATATATAAAAATGTGCTGTGTTCGATTACAAAGTTGTTAGCATACTGGTTTGCTTGTTGTTGGCTAGCATGTTGTTAGCTGACCGTGTTAGCTTGTAAAGAGGAGTGTCTGCTTTGTTGCTTGTGTGACAGGATGAGGTTTTCTCCTCCCTCTTACCTGTGCACGGGAGTGCACACCAGTACACCTGGGGCTCATCCCCTTTCATTGGGAGAGGTGTGTGTGTGTGTGTGTGTGTGTGTTTGTACTCGTTCTGTTTTGGTCTTCTCCTGCTGGGTGCTTGTGGAGACGTGTCTGGGTTGTTGTACTGTACGTTTTTGCCGCTACCCTAGGTCGTCAGTTTGCTGTAGTGTGGTAAGGGCACTTTTTCATCTTTTGTGCCTTTTTTATTGTTTTGTGTTGGGCTGTGCGTGTGGCACTAACGTGCGTTCTTTCATAGAGCCGACCCTGTCTTGGCTGTGGCTGTCCCCACGTGGGTAGATGTACACCTGGGCTGCTGGCTTTGGGTGTCTCGGTAAGCTGCATTCCTCCCTGTTTCGTCCCATTTGGCGTTATCAAGATCTGACATAGTCTTATTTGTTATAGTGTGAGCCGCTGTGTGTGTGCACGGAGTGGGTGCCTCCGCCGGGTTCTGAGGGCGGCGTGTCCTGTAAATCTGTAAGTTGCTGTGTCTGCCTGCTTGTTTGTAATGAAACAATTACGTTGGGTAAAAATTAACCCAACTAAGGCTATGTTTAGACGGAAACGATCTGAAGAGAAAACTCAAAAGTGGCGTAGCGTTCTCACTTTTTATTCCACGTTTAGACAAAAGTTTTGGGGGGGGAAATCTGCGTGCATATGGTGACGCAAAAGTGTGTGAAATTCGTAGTATCCATGCCAGGCGGCATTGCCACACAACACCACCAAGGCCGCGCGCCTACGTAGAACCTTCCTTCTACTTCTCTCCTTAGTAGTGCGAAACCAAAACATGTCAAAGCGAACAACAAAAGCTTGTCTGGAAAGACGAGGAGGTGGAGTTGCAAGTTTGTCTGATGATGACCGGCACAGTCGACTGACAAGCCACAGCATAGCACCCATGGGAGCACTACCAATATCCTGAGCCTCGTAGCCCTTCAGCCGCTGCTTGAGAGCGAGAGACAGCGGGCAGAGGAGGGTAAAGCAGGCCCTCCTCTGCACGCTGACCGCTGCCACTCGCTCTCTCTTTCTCTTCATCCGCAACGTTGTAGCCTACTCTGGCTCAAATGAATAGCCTACATATGGTCATTGAACTATAACAACCTTATCCATATTGTCGAAATCATTTAAATATTGAGCCATTACATTGAAAATCTTTTAGATAACGGGAGCCTATAATTTCTGTAGCCTACTCCGTAACAACAGACTACCTGGAAGCCTTTTTCTCATCTCTCTCCACACCACTCTCTACAGACTTTTGCGCTTTTACCCTTTAGACGGTAATGCGACGGTGGAGCATTTTTAAGATTTCCACTCTGGAGGGTGGTTTCACTTTTTTGCGTTTTTTAAGCCCCAAAAACGGCGTCGCCGTATAAACGAAAGGCACAGCCGATTAAAATATTTTTTTGGTTTTCACCTGCGAGCATCATTGTGTAAACAGGGCCTAAGCTATGTCATCAGGGTTTCCATAGATTAATATGTATTTACTATACTAACCCAGATAACGCACGCACGCACGCACGCACCTGACTTACATCACCCTCCCCACTCCATACCCCCCAAACAGCACACTGCCCATCACCAGTAAGCCCCCCACCCTCCACCCAACTGCATTCTGCACACTTGAGGCTACAATGAATCACAATACAAAGGCTACAGTGAATCATGTTACATAGTTCTGACCCAATTAAGTTCCATCTTTATTTCATTAAGTGGTGTATCTACTCTTAAGTAGTAAAAATGTAACTGTAATTTTACTTTTGCTAATATAAGTTAATTTTCTGTCATCTCTTTAACAGAAACTTGTGCCCATAGATGAGTTACTTCTGTTCCTAATGCATCTCTCCATTAGGCTACCTCTCCGTGATCTTGCCAACCATTTTGGTATCCACCGCACCACAACCTGGACACACTTTCTGTACCACCTTCTTCGTTCTATCAGGCTGTGGCTACCAAAAGAGGTTGTACAAGCTCACTTACCACCAGAGTTTTCCCCATACACCAACACATAAGTGGTGCTGGACTGTACAGAAATATTTTGTCAAACTCCCTCATCTCTTGTTCTGCAAAGTGAGGTGTTCTCTAACTACAAGTTACACACCACTTTCAAGGCCATGATTGGCATTGCCCCCCATGGTCCCATCACTTTTGTCTCTCCACTGTATGCAGGTTCTATGAGCGATCGGGAAATTTTCAGAATTTCAGGGATTACAAAATTACTCACAGCTGACATGGCAATTATGGTGGACAAGGGATTTCTTGTGGATGCTCTTGTACCCTGCTTTTCTGTCAAAGAAAACTCAGATGAGTAAACAGGATGTTGAACAAACAGTCCATCGCCCGTTTACGGGTTCACATTGAAAGGTGTATCCGGAGAGTTAAAGAGAATAAACTGTTTGAAAAAGTTATTCCCTTATCTGTGTGTGGGAGTATTGATCAACTGTTCAGTGTGGCTTGCTTCTTGGTAAACTACAAAATGGACCCCTTGTCAAGGCATGGGCAACTCGACAGTGAAAATCTGAACTGGCATGTGACTGTATTTTTCTCTTGAGCTTCCATATACTGCTTACTATTTTTACTTTTTTTTTTGTATATTGTGCTATACCTTTCAGTAAATTGTCTGAAATATTGACAATGTTTACATTTGCCATTTATTGTCTTTTACACTGTGCCAGGAGGAATACAAATACATGAGTTAATTCAGACATTTAGTATACAAAGACACAAGCTGTCATACTTGAACACCCAACAATAACATGGCTCCTTGTATAGATTTGTAATGATGAACTATGTAAATAAATTTTGTGGTGCAACATTTGACATTTGGTATGAGTTTGTAGATAACTACTGACACTGAATTCATAATAACAAACCTTGTATAGGTTTGTTGTTTACCATCAGGGGAAGACCCTAACCAGGGGGCATCGGGGTGTATAACAAAGCCCCAAGGCCAGCAGTATGTTCTTTGCTTTGCAATATTCCTGAATGGCAAGTGGCTCCAATGCCAGACCTCTTTCATCAATGCCGTTTGTGCCACTCACCTAATCATTTTTTCAGCAAGCTGTTCCACTGAAGTCTGACTACGAACATGACATACCTCCCTGAAGTAAAATGACGTTACTCTTACCCTTCTGACTTGGTGCCACTTTGTGGACATACTCTGCTCCCTTGTTGCTTTCCTTGCTGTATCCAAGGTAGTCTGCAGAGATTGCAGAGGCAGCTGCTGGTGGAGACTACACACAAACTGGCACGTAGTAGTAGGTAGGGGTGGAGGAGCACCGGTGTGCAGCAGGATAATGCGGCTGACTGGCACTGGCTACTGGTACGAAAACGGGCTGCCTCGTGAACTTTTCCCAGAGCTGACTCAACCAACAGGACTTCGGCACTGATGGACATGGTGGTAATGAGAGGTGCTATGTCCGATGGAAAGCCTTCATAAGCTTCCGCCACCTTCAGGACATCAGGATCAGGCAGATCCCCCTGCATCGCTTTGTAGAGAGTGCTCCTATGTAGAATTGCATATCATAATTCAAATTGGACCACTGCGCACAATTATATTTAGACAACCATAATCATATTGGTTGATTAAGACGTACTGGACATACCTGACACAGGGTTCTTGCAGGTTTTAGTAAGTCAAATGTAAGACCATTTTAAGACCAAGATTGAAATTTAAGACCTACAAAACTGGCTAATTGGTCGAGTCTGCTGAAGGCATTTTGCGGCTAACTTGTGTTTCTCCACTCTGGTGTGTGACTCCAGCGCCTTCACAACCAGAGTCTCTTATTGAATATTTTTTTAGAGCTCCGCTTTGTAGGCTATGACTCAATACTTTTTCTTCCTGCGGCCAGCGTTTCTGGAAATGAACGAGGGTAAAACCTTTTTTAGACCTGACTAAATGAAATTTAAGATCTCGGATGAAAATCTCGCTGTTTTTAATATGTTTTAAGGCCTTTAATTTAAAGTTCAGAATTTTAGACTTTTTAAGACCCCACAGGAACCCTGCTGACACCATTTGCTACCGTCCTCTGTTTGGGCTTTGCAGATAGCACCCCCATGTCACTCACACGGCCCGGCTTCACACCCTATAAATAATAAATGAAAAGGCCAGTTTCAAGAGACCATTTCAGAGGTCAGAAAATGGGACTATAGGCAAATCTTGCATGGAATTATGCTGCTTAAAATTTACCATAGTTCTTGGTTTTGCCAATGTTGTTTGGTCTCTGTGCAGCTCAAAACAGGTGGTACAGCTGTGATATTTAACTGTGAGTAATGAGCAGTCTGATACAGTAATGCAACATTATGATTGCATAAGGCTCTGCCAGCCGCACAGGAGCACTCTGCCTCATAGAGCTGAACAGGGGTGGAGTCTTCAAGGACAATCTTTAAAAAACAAAAAAGTGTGTTATAATCAGCACAGATCTGTTATGTGGGCAGCTGTTCTCTCCCCGTTCTGTGTTCCTCTCTCCCCTTGTTTTGTCCCCACTGTGTCTGTGGTTTCTGTATGTGTGTTTGTCCCCACTATGTCTATGGTGGCAAGTGTGTTTGGCAGACTTGCCTGGAAGTAGGTCAAGGGGCGTGGCTGGAGATCTACCTCTCTGTACAGCTGCTGGTGATTCCACTGATTCTTACCTGCACAGCTGTCTCTAATTCCACTCTCCTACAGCAATTCCACTCCCCTGGCAGTATTTATTCCTGGGCATGGCTCTCCACCAGTGCTGTATCGTTGCACCTACCAGTGTGGTGACTAGGCTCCCAAGTTGTAGCGGTTTGTGATTTTTGTCTTCGAGTTTTGTTCCTGCTTTTGCTAACGTCCTGTTCTTTTCTGCTCAGACCTACACCTCGAGACCTGCTGCTGTGGCTTGCTGTGTCGCCAGGTCATCACACTTCTGTTTTTCTACCCTCTTGTTTGGATTTCTGCAAGAGAGTTTGGACATTCCTCTGCCTGCCCCCTTTCCAGCCTGGAGCCGACCTACTTTGTATCTGCATTCCTTGGTTACTGTAAAGAACTGAACTTTCATTAAAACATTTTTGTTATATCGTGTGCTGGGTCAGTACCAAAGCTCAACAAGATCACAAACTGATCAGATATCTCAAAGTCAAAGGCGCACTTTGTATTATTTTTTAAGTTAGTTACTATGAGTTAGAGAATGAGGTTACTTTAACCACACCGTCACGGGGTTAGTAAAACAGTTAAACAGAACACAAACATCAAAGCAACTGTCTCAACAAACAGCTTCTGGGGTTTCATAGGAATGGTAGGTCTACTAGAGCACTAATAGGGCAGGCAAGTGCCATCATAGTGTTACCTATTTCAAACGTTTGGCAGCTAGATAGTTGTCTAAGATGTTAAACTTTTTTAGGTAATTATACATTTGTTGGCTATATTAACCCACGTTTGCCAAATCGAAGCCCCAGAACATAAATGGAACAGAACTGGTTGGATCAGACAAACAACTGAGCTACTCTGATCGTGTGAGGTTTCTCATGTTTCCTCAGAGATCTATGGCAGGTAGCACAGATGCTGACTCTCCCTGTCTGTAGATCTTTACTTGATACTGGGGACAACCAAGTACTGTATTATCAATACAGGTATAACTGAGCAACACAAGTTATTCTTATATAATTATTCAATGTCAGATAGTAAAGTGAACATGTGATTAAAAACATGTGACAAACCACTAAAATTAAGTTTAATACGTATTTCTAAAGGTTACTTTTTAGCCTAATGTCACCTAGCATCATTGCTAACGTTAGGGCTACAGCTTGCTAAAGACATAGCATAAATGACCTTAGTAATTGTCAATGAATGAAGAGAGGTATATCTTGAAACCCTTTTCCCTCTTGCTCTTGGGAGCAGATGATGCCGCTTAAATTATTCAGTGTCCTTGGCAGCTGTTGAAGGGATCTGGTGTAGAAAGCCATGTTTATCTGGTCCTAGTCTAGAGTTACCTGACAGTTACTGGTGTCGTCGATGAAGCTAAAATTAGACCAGAAATGCCATCGCCCACCAGTGACGTCTGACAATCATAGAACGTTCGTAAAATCAACTAGCGAATTGAATCTGGCAGGGTGAAAGCACATGAAGGACAGGATGATGAGGAAAGCGTTTCAGTGGACTCAAGAAGGCAGGAGGTACAGTATCATGTCAATCATGTGGAAATACTTATTTAGTACATAATGTATAATAGAAGTCAGTGATGTGGTGCTCATAGCAAATATATTTTTAATAGGACCCAGACGCTGTGCAGCCCGACATCCAGCCTGCCAATATAGTATTACCCTGAAGTACAAATTCACACCATGCACAATTCCTGCTGTATTTAGTATAGTATTGGTCTCTGACCAGTCTCACAGCAGACATGTCATAACTGATATGTTTTACAGAGTTCACAAACAGTCAGATCCCTATACACTATCCACCTCAAAAAACAAATAGATTTGGCAGAGGTCAAAATACAATTATACAAACGCAAAATGCTGGAGAGAGAAGTACATGATCATTTAAATGCATACTGTAAGCATGACAGTAACACAATGTATTAATCATTCTTTTTTCTCTCCCAAGCTCGCGGCAGACAAGTGAAACATCGCCTACAAAATAAAAATACAATACAATATTCAATTTTAAGAAAACAAAAACAAACTTGTGCTGCACTATGAGTAACTAATAATGCTGAAATCAGAGCACTTTTTTTCTAATACTGGTGAGCAGATTTTTCGAATTCACGCAACCTGTATTACCACACATGTTCACCAATAAAAGCAGGCATGATTATCAATATAAAGTATAATCAAAATCAAGCAAGTAATCTACAATCTGATTTTAAATTTTACTTAAATCCAGTGAATAACCGGAAAGATGGAAACTCGTCTCAAAAACTCAATGCTCAAAAATACTCAAACTCATACCTACATGAACAGGGTGAAATAACACCATATAACATTATGACGACAATCTTTTCCTTTAGCGATAGTGAACTGATTGGTTATTATTAACAAGACATTTACAGATGTCGCATTGAACTGAGAGAAATTGTAACAAGCATGTAACACTATTTCAACATGTTTCTGCAGGTTTCACCAAGTCAAATTTAAGACTTTAAGACCATTATGAATAAAATGAAAGACCTATATCACAACATCATCAAAGGCCTAAATTCAGTTTTATCACTAAATTCGCACTTCCTCATAGCTGAAGAATAAAATCCATTTTATGTCTGTGGTACAATACCAAAGAGACTCGCACCAAAAACATGAAAGCTGATTGGCTGAAATTTAAGTTGCATGTTGGTCTCATTTGTAGTTGTAAGACAGGGAAATTCATTAATCAAAAATAATTAGCAATGTATTGGTCTCTGACCAGACTGCCGTTGACATTGTCTGGAAATATTACTGCATTGTCCCAGTCCACGTCCAAGGCTACTCTGGGAGCCCTTTCCTCTCTCAGACAGGCAATGTTGTGCAGGCAACAATGATGTCACAGGCCCTCTCTGGGGTGAAAACGGGACTTGAAAAGGCTGAATGCCATCTTGATTCAGGCCCTTGATCTTGCAAGGGCAAGATTATAAGAGTGCTGTGCTGCTGTCTTGGGGTCTGCAAATGGAGTCAGAAGAAACGGCTAACATGCATAGCCCTTGTCTCAGAGCAAAACACCAGAGAATTCCCCTGAGAACACAAAATGTAATAGTTAGAACATGAATAGTAGTTAAACTGTTGGCACTATCATGATGACTCTGGAGTCATGGACCGAGCCAGGCCACTTCGCTTCTACATTGCTGAAAATGCAGTCAGCATCACAGATCCCATATAACCTTCGCATGATTGACAGTCTGAAATGTTTTTAGGAACCTTTGTTTTTTAATGGCAGGGTGAGGCAATGGGCCCGTTTGGTTGCCCAGAAAGCGCAGAAAGTGCATTAAATACATCGTAGTTCCTGACATGTGAGCCCACTCCATTTAGGAGGATGCCAGGTACAGATAATTCAGTCACTCACCTCCATGGGAGATGTTACCTCGGCTCTAGGGAGGAGAACTGGTCCTGGATTTAGTTGAACATCCCCTGATAACAGCAGTATGGGAAGTAGAATGCCATGGATCCCCAGAGACGGAATGGTTAGTCTCCGTTTCTGTTTGGTGATTTGTTTACATAGGCCGATGGTAGTCTGACAAAAACGCAAAATAGATGAATAGATTGCATAGAGTACCTGCAAGTTATGATGTAAACTTTCACCATGAGAATTGCTGGCAAAGTTACTGTGACTGTACTGAGAGGGTTTGATGTGGTAACTGACAAGCATGTTTTACCACAAGATTAACGGCATGGATGTAAAAGGGAGAGATCAGCAGTTCCCGCCACACAGTGTCTCAACGCTGCTGCCATCTTCCTGATTAGCATCAGGAATTATAAAAGTGAAAATTGTACCCTGCTCTATTTTCTCTTGCAACAACAGCTCCAGCCACTTTCTTTTTTTATACTTTACAGTAACTTGTAATGATTGTTAATTATCTATCTATAATTGCAGGAACGTGTGTGTGTGTGTGTGTCTGTGTGTCTCTGTGTGTGTGTGTGTGTGTGTGTGTGTTAAGCGCATATCTCTTGAACCGTTAGTCCGATGGATTTCAATCTAGACAGGTGTCTTGCTATGGGCACGAGTAAGTGCAGTGGCAAGTTTGATGTTGTTCGGATAAGAAATGCAAAAGATATTGTTAAATATATAGGTAAAAGAAGCATACATTGGCTTTTGCCGCTCTAGCCACTGACCACTCCCCCTCTGCTCACTGAGTGAGCAGGACCAGAGACAGAGAGAGACAGCAGCGGAGCTTTGGCAGCTAAAATGTGTGCAAAGTAGCACTACTTTGGACTGTCTTTGGATAAACAAACGACAATTCCCGAATTTAAGGACATTTCAGAATCCCACATATGCAAGTCAC